>MU223802.1:533116-545744 GCA_018584345.1 Thuja plicata | reverse complement strand
ATGATATGCTATGCAAATCATTTGCAAATGAAATGAGAAAAGAGTTTGAGATGTCTATGTTTGGAGAGATCAAGTTCTTTCTTGGTCTACAAATCATGCAACAAGATGAAGGTATTTTCATTACACACTCCAAGCACATCAAAGAAGCACTGAAAATATTCAAGATGGAAGATTCCAAACCAGTTGGAACATTGATGGCAGCTGGATGCAAACTGACAAAGGAGGACAAGTCATCAGAGGTAAATCAGACTTTGTATAGATCTATGATTGGAAAACTCATGTATGTTGTACATACTAGACTAGATATTGCACATGCAGTAGGAATAGTTGCTAGATTTTTTGCTAATCCCAGGGAATCACATATGAGTGTTGTGAAAAGAATCCTAAGATATCTGAAGAATACTGAGGAATATGGGTTATGGTATAAGAGAGAAGGAAAATTTGAACTAAAGGTCTTTACCGACGCTGATTGGGCTGGAAATATTAATGATCAGAAGAGCACAACTGGAGGATCATTCTTTATGGGTGACAGACTTGTCACATGGATCAACAAGAAGCAAGGATGCATCTCTCAATCTACTACAGAGGCAAAGTATGTTGCTGCTACTGCAAACCGCTCAAATATTGCATGGATCAAACAAGAAGATATGCATATAAAAATCTTAGAACCAGTAATTATCTATTGTGATAATACAAGTGCAATAAAAATTTCTAAGAATCCAGTCATGCATGCTAAAACAAAGCATATTGCCATCAAGTATCATTATTTGTGAGAACAAGTTCAGACAAAGGAAGTGATACTTGAGTATGTGCAATCAAAGGAACAATTGGTTGATATCTTAACCAAGCCACTGCCCAAGGACACATTTGAATACTTGAGAAAGAGACTATGGGTCAAACCCTTGTCTACTAGTCAGTAAGATGACTAGAAGGTTGCACTAGCCTGCATATTATTATAATATCATTCATGTTGCTGCAAGCAGAGAGATGAACTTCAATGATACATATATACACAACAAGGTATTTATCTACTCCAAGCACTAGAGTTATTACCGATGGAATGCGAAATTCAAGGAATATATTATGGATAGAAAGGATCCATTTGACATTACTGTCAAATACTTGTTTTTGCAAAATCTGTGTTTGCAAAGATGTTTGTTTGGAATTGCTATCAAAGGGAGAGAGATATCTCATTATCATACAAATATTATATCCATTATCATCTCAGGAAGAGATTATATCCATCAAAGTATCCAAAGGGAGAGAGTGTAACAAGAAAGGGAGAGTACACACAAAGGAAGAGAATTGCTGACAAGAGACATCACAAGAAAGGGGAGCAGTCAAAGAGAGAGAGTTTGACACAAAAGAAGAACACATCACATCAGAGAAAGAAATATTTTACATCTATCTAGTGAAGGGATTGAAGATAGAAATAAAACTACAAGTGTAAAGCCCACCCTAGTATCTTGATATTTTGCACAGACATGATTTCTATATTGAGCATTATGGACTCTATGTTTTGTTTATTTTTAGTTGATGATATATTATGAGTATATGTTTGGATAATTAAAATATTTTATGGAAGATAGAAAATGATTTAAATTTTTTTATTAGGATATGTTATTTCATATGTTTGATTGTATTTCTTATAAAGATGATTCAATTCTTGATTTACATTATGGAGTAATGATTATTTTTAGAGCTAACCATACTAATCTAATTATGCCTTGTTATTGACGCTATCTGATGTGTTTGTAGGATGAGGGAGGCAGACGTAGTCACTTGTATAGGAGATCCACATGATGTCGCACTCTCCCTCCTTGTTTGACATTGGTTGTGTATTTATATATATGTATAGATGTTTCTCTTGACTTGGTGATGTAGGATGCAGGTACTAGGCATCAACTTCACTTGGCTACACAGGTCTGAGCGTGCCTTAAAAAAATCCTCGAACATTGTTGTGTGGAGATATTTCCAAAAGCACTCTCAAGGGAACCTTGTTGACTTAGGTTCCTGTTTAGGAAGTCACCTCAATTGGGGGGGTTAAGTAGTTTTATGATTTTGTGATTTGGTGATTTATGCTTTAGTGTATATTTTCTTTGTCTCATTATTTGTATTTATATATTTAGGAATGATGCTTTTCTATCTTTTGAAATATGAGTTTGATGCTTTATTTGTGCAATATATATGTGTATGTATATATGGGTGCACACATATATACCTACAGACATATATAAAATATGATAGCTTAATAATAATTCAATAAGTAAAACTAAGCTTACCTAGGAGTTTTGAACCAGAGACCTCCTAGTAGTTAGGCTAGTTAGTTTCCATTGGGCTATGTGAATTCCTTGAGGATTATTTTCACCTTTGTTCTTTTATGGTCTTGGTGAGTTAAATAAGTAAATAAATATAAATAAAACCTTTAGTTATGCTTTCAGGAATTGTTTTAATGTTTTTAAAACCAACTATATTAGTTGGAGCCGTTGCTTCCCGTAAAGAAACTCCTCCAACTATATGGCTGGATTTTAATATTTGGAGTATGTGAGGAGTTGGGCTTTTATGGGGGAGAAAATTGGATAATCATTTCTGAGAAGAAAATTTTAGAAGTATGAAATAGTTGGAGTTAGGATTTATCTGGGAGGAAGGAGGAGTTTTATCTCAAGAGAAACATAGAAATACAACCCGAAAGGAGAGTAGACATCAGGAATTTGGAAGGAGGGGCTGGTTCATATAGGAAGCAAAGGTTTCTCAACTTTAGAAAGGTTACTCCGCAGGACCCAAGGTAGGATATACAACCATAGAAAATACTCCTTTCGTGTTTTGGTATATATATATATATATGTGTGTGGGTGTGTGTGTGTGTGTGTGTGTGTGTGTGTGTTTAATAATGTTTGATATTCATTTCCTGAAAGTTTATGTGGTGAAAATTGTTTTGAAAGATGGGGAATAATGTATTGATTTATTTAGGAAGAATGATGTTATATAATGATATAATTTTTCTTTTAATCCCTCTGGGAAGGTTATGTTTTCTTTGCGGATGGATACGATGCTTTATTTTGTGTATTTATGTTTTAGGGAAGATTAGGGAGTTTAGGTATGTGTTTTTTTTGAATGTTTTAGGAAGTTCTGCAAATGGTTATTTTTACCCTATGTTATGAAAATTTTGGAAATGTTTTGTCAATTGTTTTTGTTTTTTTATTTTGGTCGGCATCTTCTAGTTTGATCTTGTTGTCTGTCTACTTCCTTTTTCCCATTTGAATGTTCAATATATTTCATATGGTAGAACAATAAGTTGTTCTTAGTATGTATTGTATATGAAATCCTTGTTATCTTCCTCATATTGCTCACGGTTAAGGATTAGGACTCATCTTGAGGGTCTGAGTAAACATGAGGGTTTCATTAACATATGAATCAGAGCATTTGAGATGTTTTCTTTGTTTTGGTATGTTTTTGGGGTAGGGAACTAGATACCCTAGGTGAGTGGATCACCATAGGTGCTGGAACCCAAAGTGGTTTCCAGAGAATCCTATGGGTGAGTTTGTAAACAAGTGCTAACATAAAAATTAAACTAGGAGGGGGGTTTCAAAAGATAATGGAAGATATATGTTAAATGGCTGAATCCACATAGACCTGTTGGAGTACCGGTACCATGGGTAACTGCCATGGTGGATCCTGAAACTTTGAGAGGGGACCAGTGTTAAATGGTTTCCAGGGAGGATCCCAATGCATAGGCTGTGTGATGACACTCACCTAGGCAGTATTCTAGAACCTAAACCTTTGGTGCACAGTCTGGTGGTGCTTTGTTGTTTATGCCTTTTCTCTTTTGGTATTTGATTACATGGTTCTTTTGCTTTATCTTTCCTTAGGCCTTGAGAGTACTTTGATTCTATCTCCTAGCACGGGGGGTGGAACTTCACAAGTTTCACATGGTTGGGTGGAAAATCTCTTCGAGGCACTGTCCGTGGTTCATGTCTTGGCTTGGATTCAGATTTATTCAGTGATGAAGATTTCCTTTAAAAGTTTCTTGTACCACTATCCATTGTAAACAAAGATGTAGAGATCTATTCTAAGCCTTTAGAAATTGAATGTATTTGTATTGAATATTAAAGGAAAAACAATGTAATTTGGGAAGGGTAGATTTAGGAACATCAAAGGGAATGTTTATTTGGAAATCAGAAAGTTGTAATAAAGAAATGTGATTATGTATTTTATATCCTATCTCTCTTGAAATGAAAAATGGAAGTAAGAGTTATTTATGTTTCGGTTATACAAATGAATTATGTTTAGGCAAGGTTAATTGGAAATTAAATTAAAGAAAAGGGTAAATTATGTTTAGAAGTACAATGTATTTATTTCTGTCTCCTTTCAAAAAAAAAATCTAAATACAATGCAAATTAGGAAAGGGAATGAATTCATTAAGGTAATTTATAGAATCAGTATTTTTTTATATTCATGTAAATCATTTAAGGGGAACCTTTAAGAACATGTTCATTTTTATAATTTCTAAAATAGTCTTAGTAACGTTTTAAAAAAAAAATCTAGTTGTTATCTTTGTAGTTTAGATTTGATCCTTATGGGTTCCCTGGTGGGGACATTACAACAAGAATCAAAGCTATTTGAGCTTACTAAAAGCCAGACATTTGTATTAGTTACATTAGAGATTGATGACATGTAATTGATTGAATGTTTGAAGATGTTAAGTTGATGACCATGCAAGGCATTAAATCAATTAATGTATTGTACTGTCATTGATGTCAACTTGATATAATATGTATGGTCATTGAAATACTGCCAAAGACTTCAAAGAACCGATGAATCAAGGCTATGCTATCAGTAATGCATACAAGTCAAGTATTCACTAAGTGACTGCATACATCGACGGAGTGGACACCGATGGTCAGAGTAAAAGAGCAAAGTCACAGTGTTACCCGACGAGCTAATGCACAACATTACCGATGAGTAGAGTTACAGTGTTGCCCGACGAGAAAAACACAGAGTAACCTGACGGAAAGCATTTTAGTGTTGTCCGACGGAGAAGACAAGGATGGAGATCCCGATGAAAACTAAAGTCACACCGATGGAATAGTCAGTTATCACCAATGACTAACTGAATTATTGACCGACAGAATAGAGAGTTCAGAAAATGACAAAATGCTTAGTTGTCAAGAAGCTAAAGATGGAACTAACAGATACTTATCATTGTTTTAATCATCCAGATAAAGTCAGAGATAAGTAATTTATTTAAAGATGATTTGTCCAGTTGGCAATAAGATCTCTTTAAGATAAATTACGAGTTTTCTTTAAATCTATTGGCAAGAATTGTGGAACATGCCAAGAATCAAGAAAGCCAAGAAAAGGGGAAATCATGTCTATATAGAGACAAACCCAATTCATTACGAATGGGGGATTAGGTGAGGAGAAAAAGATAAGAGGAAAGATGCTAAAGAAAATCTGAAGGAGAAGAAAGTCTTCTTTCAGTCTTGATCAACAAGCTGAGGAAAGAGCTAGATTCTGCAGACACCGACGAACAATGAGACAAACATCATAGAGCAGAACAGTGTGGAGCAAAGGTATAAGTGATTATATTGATTAGAGAAGTAATGTAATTATAATAGATTGAAAAATCTGCAATTGAGTTGTATGTATGAAAATATCATTAGTGTATCAGTTCAACCATTGAAGCATAAAGCCTCTTAACCGAGTAGGACTTAAAAGTATTTTACAATTGAGATACATCCCAAGGAGTATCAAAAAGTTTGATCACAAAAGTAGCATTGGATACGCCCGATACCTATTGACAGGCCAAGAGAGTTTAATCAAGGATGGTAGCATTAGATTCCAGATACTAGTTGACAAACTGTTTCTAAATCCTCTAACAAGGTCACACCTAATAGCGTGTTTGTAACCTTTAACAGGGTTGGCTCCTAACAAAGCTCACTTTAGAAGAGTGAAATTTTGGGGTACCGGTCCCAATGGTTTTTCCCTTAACAGGGTTTCCACGTTAAAATCCATGTGTTATGTGTTTATGGTTAATTACTTTACTGTTTTACATTTCACATATGCATTTCTGGATTGATCGGTATACTCTGCATATTTACTGTGTTTCTGTAAATAGTTAACTTCTTATCGGTAATCATATAGAAGAGAGATTAACAAAGTAATCCGTCAAGTAGAAAATTGATTAAAGTATTTCAAGGCATACATCTTGTAGGAAAGAAGATAACTTGAGACATAATTAGTGGTTAAAAGTTTTAAGGTTTGATTTAAGGATTAATTTTTGAGGCCACTGATTCACCCCCCTCTCAATTATTACTAACAGTTAGCAATTTACAAACACACAGTGTGTTTGCAGAAGTGCATTTTGGCCCACCGTCTATGGGGAAGGGGGAATGCACTTTTGCAAACACACGACACCATCTACGGGAAATGCACTTCTGCAAATACATGGTGTGTTTGCAAAATTTTGTGTGTTTGCTAACACACAATGTTCACTACAAAATAGAAAACACACAGAATTTTGAAAACACACCATGCGTTAGCACTTCTGCAAACACATAATGTGTTTGCAGAATTGCATTTTGGCCCCCAGTAGACAGTGCCACCATCTATGGGGGGGCCAAAATGTACTTCTGCAAACACATGGTGTGTTTGCTAACACACAATGTTCACTACAAAATAGAAAACACATAGAATTTTGCAAACACCTCATCCTTTCTAAGAATTTTTATATATTCCTCATTCATATATATATGAGGATAGGAGAATTAGCGATGAATCATGTTACCCAAAAAGTAGATTTATGTAAAATACCAAATCAAGTCCAAAGTTATAAAATATTTTTTTGATCGTGGATTCAATCCTAATCCCTAGACTTTACCCTACATAACATAAATAAAATATTCTGATACTGAGATAAGTAATGGATTGAGCTATTTAATTAAAGATCCTAATTCATTATAGATTTTACATTCATTGAATGAATTTCATTATTCAACTGTAGAGCTAAGTACTTTTATCTTTTAAATTTACTTTCCATATCTTAGCATTTATTTGTTTTAAATACATTTTCCTACAATTTTTCACATTTTATTCTCTAGGTTAATTGTGCTTATGTGTATCCATATTTTTTGATTTGCCTAGGTTTCAATTAGGGAAATGTTATTTTCCTTTATATTTTGATAGACCCAACTGCGCATACATTATTTGATTATCTTTCTAGGGGTTTCTTATCACATTAGGATTTTCAAATTTGTAAATTTTGGTGGTTCTTCACATTGTTCATCTCTTATCCACCATGATTCCACCTTTTATTTGGCTCAAGGTTTAAATTTAACACTTACGCTTAGATCTTGTGCAAATTAATTTTCATACAAAATTGCCTCATCATTGGCTTCCTTTCCCCTTTTCTTCCAAAAGTTTCTTCTTGTGTCACAACACTTAATGATGTGATATCTTTTGTGACCATGGATAGTGACTTAGCTATATCCTTCATGCATGTGATTTATACCTATTCTATTGCATTTATTAACCTCCATGTGGCCATCCTGATTCAAATAATTTATATAGTGGCATGGATACATGTCACTAAGACACCCACTTCAATACCTAAGGTCACACTTGTTGATTTAGGATTACCTATATATGATTAAAGTAGCGATGTGATTTATAATGATCACATCTTTTGCGACTCATTTTTTTATCGATGATATTTTTAGTGATGATGATAGTGATACTTCATCTTCTTTTGCTAATGTTGATGAACTTTTATTACACACTATTTCCATAGATAGTAATGGAAATGTGCTTGATCCTAGTTGTATACCACCTTTGAGCATCTCCCCTTCATATAATCATTGAATATGTGACACATATATTTTGAAAGATATTTTCTTCCATTTACCTTCCATTATTATGACTAATACATTATGTATGTGATTCTATGTTCATAGTTCCATGTCCATACACTAATACATTTGATAGATATTTTCTACCTTTAATTTTGACCAAGGCCTTTTTTGGCATGTTAGATTATTATTTTTGTTTATGACCCTGATTTGGTAGAAATTTAGACAAACCTGAGTTTGTCGAAAGTTCGACGAATGCGGGATATAAATTTAAAAAAAAAAAAGAAAATTGAAACTCATTTTTCAGTTCACTCGCGGGTGGGAGGAGGGATCGAGCACAGTGCGTTTATGTGAATCCAAGCATCTTGAAATCTGTAGGTTAGGGAAAGACCAAAACATTGTTATTTTCTGCATATTAGTTGTTTTACATTGGCAAGACCAAAACTTTGTTATTTTCTGCATATTAGAGTGATGAAATTAGTTGCAAATCACGCGGTGACTCTCAACTACATGAACTCCTTGCTATTTGTGTGCCCTCTTAGGTAGTCAATGATATGTTGTTTCACATTCCTCTCAGCTTTGAATACATTCTTCACCTAGCTATGCTTACCTATATCCTGAAGGAAAAGGTCAATGCACAGACCCCTAGCAAAACAGGGAAAAAAAGTCAAAACCCTAAAAAGCCACTACAAATGAAATCAAAATCAGAAATATAAATAGTAAATATGATTATGAAGGCAACTGACAAATTTATGAGTTAAATGTTATGAACCTGACCAGATTCAATTATACCTGATTAGAAATTGTCTCACGATAGTAAGACTTCACAATTTCTTTCATGTCCCTACAATAATAAAATATGCCTTGAAGAGACAGAGCTAAGGAGCTCAGGGGTTGCTGATCATCTAAGCTAAGACATTTCTCTGGATTAAGATTCCCCATCATTATGGAGGGACTCAACTGTAGAAGATGGCGTTTCACATCTCAAATGCTGCTGGCCTTCACTTTAACTGTAGTCTTTGCATTCTGCCCAACGGGTGCTTATGACCCACTAGATCCAAATGGGAACATAACAATCAAATGGGATGTCGTTAACTAGAATCTAGATGGCTATGTGGCCGTTGTGACTATGTATAATTTTTAGCAGTACAGACATATTCAGGCTCCTGGATGGAGCTTGGGATGGACTTGGGAAAAGAAAGAAGTGATCTGGTCAATGGTTGGCGCCCAGGCAACACAGCAAGGAGATTGCTCTCGACTCAAGGGAAACATTCCACATTGTTTTATGAAAACTCCAACTTCTGTGGATTTGCTTCCTGGAACTCCTTATAACCAACGGATTGCTAATTGTTGCAAATGTGGAGTGATTGCCTCTTGGGCCCAAGATCCAATAAATGCTGTAAGTTCTTTTCAAGTTAGTGTTGGTAGTTCAGGGACATCAAATACAATAGTGCACTTTCCCAAAAATTTTACTGTAAAGGCACCTGGTCTAGGCTATACTTGTGGCCCAGCCAAGAAAGTTAAATCCAGTTTATTTCTATCTCCAGATGGCCGCCGGTTCACTCAAGCCCTTATGATATGGAATGTAACATTTACATACTCCCAATTTCTAGCCCAGAAAACTCCAACTTGTTGTGTTTCAATTTCATCATTCTACAATGATAGTATGGTTCCATGCCTAGTTTGTATGTGTGGTTGTCAGAACAGTATCACACAACTAGGCACTTGCGTTGAGTCAAATGCACATTTTCTGAAAACTCCAGGTATAAACACTCCAAATAAGAACTTTGCCCCTCTCATACAGTACACCCCCACATGTGCCCGATTAGGATACATTGGCATGTCAAGTTGAATTACAAAGCATATTGGCGAGTGAAAGTTACAGTCACAAATTTCAATTACAGAATGAATTACACTTAGTGGAACATTGTTGCTTAGCATCCAAATTTTGAACACATAACTCAACTTTTCAGCTTCAACTATAAGCCATTAACTCCATACGGGACAATAAATGATACTGCAATGATTTGGGGAGTTAAATATTATAATGACATGCTTATGCAGGCAGGGCCTGATGGAAATGTGCAATCTGAGATACTTTTTTAGAAGGACATGCAGACATTTACTTTCAAACAAGGATGGGCTTTCCCACGGAGGATATATTTCAATGGAGATGATTGTGTGTTGCCACCTCCAGATGCTTATCCATGGTTTCCCAATTGGATTACTTCCCTAAAAATTGAGAAGGCCTTTATATTTGTTGTTTCTCTCTTGGTTTCAACATCTTTGTTGGCCTTCTTGTAGGTTGTTTCCCACATTTATGGCATGCAAACTGCGGCAACAGATAATGAAGCTATCATAACATACAACCTAGAAGTACCAGAAACCGTGAAGAGTTTCAATCATCTTCATGAAGGGCACTAGAAAGTTGGATGCTTAAGCCTGTACCTGAATTTGTGTCATAGATAATTCTTTGGTAGGGTATAATCACCTATTTTAAGTTGATTCTTTGTAAGGTAATTGCTAGCTATTTTCGGTTCTAAGTTATTGAAGAGATGACACATTTGTTACATAATCGTCCAAAGTTCAAGCTGGGGAGTGTTTCTTGGCAAACATTGTAAATGACATCTCAATAATATTATCAATTAGAATTTTCTATAAACAAAAAAATAAAATAAAATATACCTTCACATTTATGTCAATGATATGGAATTGATTGGAACAATAGTTGTGATATGTTTTAATTTGAATCACTGTTATTAGAGAATAAAGTCTTCGTCATATCAAGATTCCTCACAGTCTGCAAAGGGATATTGATCAAGCTTCATCAATGGATATCAAGAAAGGAAGAATATATTTTTTTAGGGGATTTTTATTTCAAACCAAACATTAAACCACCACCGAGAGCCACATGTTATGAGAAGTAGCAATCCCTTGGAAGAGACACCTCATTTGGATATTGGATCAAAATACATGTCTCTCTATTCCTCCTAAAGGGGTATAAATGGACAAGACCCTTGTTGGTTAAGGGGGAATAGAATCACAAGGGAAGGAATAATACTTACAAGTGTGAATTATATATTGATTGTGGTATGGATTTTCATACATAATGGAATAATTCTGAGTACATTTGCATATTTCTGAATTAATATGCATTACTGTTTATGCTTATCTGACAGGGTATAAAAGATAATTTAGGGTGTGTTACTATATATGAATGGTTTAATATAGAAAACACATGATTAGATATAAGATGTTATGCATATTTACACTGTCTGACTGCTGTAACCAGCCATGGTAAAGAAACTAAGAATAACAAGTAGGGGAATGGTGATGGGGTCATCTTCTAGGTATTCCACCTCATGGTATAAATCTGGGGAGTCCCATGGGGCCAAAGGGGTACAAAAGGGTACCGCCTTTGGGCTTAAAAAGGTTGTACTTCTAGGAAACCCTAGTGTGAATGCTCCTCATTTCTCTCTATCATGGTAAGTGAATACATTAAGAATGTTCAATCATGGCAAGTAGGATAGAAGTGGCAAGATTGAGGGGAATGGTTATAGTACAAATATTTCTTCAGAGTATCATAATTAAACATAAAAGACCAAGAGAATAAAATCTCAATTGCCCTTCTTCCTGGAAGAGCATCCTTCAGTCAATCATGCATGACCTCTAGTTGGCTGGCATAACACAGTTTGACAGTGACAGTTCAAACTGTTTAAGAATGATTGAACATAGTGGTACTGCATAGAAAACATAATAAAATATCAAAATACCCAATCTTAGATGTTATTCCTGCAAGAAGAATTCTTTCGAATTAATCCAAATAAATTGCCCTTTCCTGAGGCGTGCCTATTACCAATAAAATAAATTTGAGATATCATCATTTTCAAATGTAAATAGGCCGCGTGTTACAAGCAGGATGAAAATTAGAAAGGTTGATTGTTAGATGCATACGGTACTAATTTACATTCCCATATAATGGTCATACGTCTGGAGGAAACAATTAGGATCTAGATTACCTATCTAGAATTGATAAATGAGAAGTGTACATGAAGATGAAATATGAGCTCTAACCAAAAATCAATCATTCTAGATAAATCTAGTACCTAAACAACTCAGTGATGTAGCTAAGTAACTTTCTACAAACACAAATCGAATGGACATGACTAAACATGATAAAAACTATCACCACATAAATCCCTTATGTCTATTATAATTAAAGGAGTTCTATATAAGAAAGGGTGAGATGAAGTACTGCAAGGAGTAGTGTATGAAGATGAATGAGAACAAAATTGGGGTTAGGCACATGAAGGTATTATGAGAGGGCATAATTTTGAAGATGCTACAACCCAAAAGATATTTTTATTTGGACAATGGTGGCCCAAAATTTATACAATTTTAGAAGCACTATATGAAGAAATATAATATCTCCCAAAGAATTGGAATGCCTCTTACCTGTGATGAAATTCCCTTACAACCTATCTTAGCATATGCCAAATTTTAGTGGCAAAATCAACAGTCATATTAAATCTACTATCGATATATAAGAGATTAGAAAAATACCTTTGGGATGAAATAAATAGCCTTCCACCATGGTAATTAGGCTTGTCAGTGTTCATGACGTGTTGAGAAACAACAAGATCAAAATTTCCTTAATATCTACAAGAATAAATTATTAGTTTATAAAGAACTTTAAAGTCAAAGTTAGCATGCTCAACTACAAAGTCATATCCCCTAGCTAATTTTCAAAAGAAGAGACATGTAGTTTGGGCGTATGGATA
>MU223802.1:447219-497732 GCA_018584345.1 Thuja plicata | reverse complement strand
CACTCCAAAACCTGCACAATGTATTATCTTCAACACAATGGTTACAACACACTTGCAATGCAAGTTCTTTCAGGAGACAATCGACACTCTAAGACAAATCTAGTAGCACCAGATCATACCAACAATATACTCTTTTCATATCCTTTCTTATAACCCTAAAAAACACTTATATCATGCGCTTTCCTTTTTATGGCAACTTCCAAGGATAGCCGTATTAGGGTTTTACCATTCTCTGAGAAAATAGGAACCCTGAATTTTTTTTTTGTGTAAAGTATTCAACTTTATCAGTTGCCACATGTCTTGCATGTCTTCACTTGTCATTGAAATCTCCTAGAAATAGCTCTTACGTTTCATAGGAATCTATCATAACCATTTCATCCATGATCTCCTTACACACAATTCAAGATGCCGACACATCAAGTGGAGTGACACATCAACATGCCAACTAGACATGTACACTCACACTTAGTTACATTATTTGCAAGAAATACATTTTACAAAACAAACAATAATAATAGGAATTATCCAAGGTTGAGACACCTTATTCCTAACATTGTGTACTTAGGGCACTTAAGGGACATCACTGGTAGGTTATGGCACCAAGAGTTATGACGTGTAGGGAAGAAAACTGAGACCATGCCTAGGGTAAACCTGCTCAACCAGATGGGTTCAAATTGACGATTTGACCCCACAATGAACACAACTCTTTTTGGGCTACCTTGCAACTTTCCATTGAATGCTTTTAAAACTTTTGGCATCATCTGAAAATTTTTTGCCGCACGAAAACCACTTTGAGTCTTAAAAATATTAGAGAGGTTATTGTAGAGGGGCTTGTTGGTCCCATTGAGAGGGGGGGGTGAATCAGACAAATCAAAACTTAAACACTTCAAACTGAACTCTCTGATTCACTCGGTAAAACTGAATATAGTAAATAACCAATTCTCCAAATAACTCAATAACATAAGCATCAATACATCTCATATATGTAAATCAATCATTCAAACTTAGCAACATCAGATTAACTCATATAACTCCAGATTTAACTATGTTGACACCAGATCTAACTCGGTTGACACCACATTTAATGAGGAAATCCAATTTGGAAAAACCTTTGTGGGAATTGAAATCCACAATAAAAATATACCCTTTTGAAGTATGCTCAGTTAAGAACTTATCCTGTTAAAGGTTACAAATAGATTTGCTAAATGTGACCCTATTAGGGGATTTACCTCAGATCTCTTAAGATCTTCGCGCTATTAGAAGTGGCCTTGTTAAAGGTCTTTAAACACTCTTTTGCAATGTCACCTAAGCTTAGGTTTTACAAATAGGGCTGTTAAACCCACTCGATTAAGATATTTCTCTATTACAAATATTAATAAGCAATAGTAAACTTTGATCTATAAATATAGCACCTAACTTTGCTTGTGTCAGATCCTTTATGCTCAATTGAATACTGGCATCGCATACTCCATTGATCTCTTTCTCAGACTGTAGATTCTTCAATCTCTATTTCTATGTTCTACTTGGTAAATCTGTTCTTCAACTTCTTCTTCAATTTGCCAGCAACATACTCTGTTCATATTTCTCATTCTTTATATAGACATAATTTTGCCTCTTAATCTCCTTAATTTGATTTTCCTTCATTTGTGATCAGTCGTTCGATCATCTTCTTCATATTTCTCAACTCCGTAAACCATCTTACTTTTACCTCGAAACTTGTACTTTTCTTGGAACTCTTCACAATTCAGTTTAACCGCTTGATCTTTTCCTTAGATCTTCTCATTGAATTTTTATATTCATAGATCTTATAACAATATTCATTTAATTAATTTCCTCATCCAACTCATCATCGCTTTGCATTAAATTTGATTTTATCATTATTTATAATTAGTATCATGTACTCGGTAAGACTTGCTTTGCAACTCAGTAACTGACTTTCACTCAATGCTCGGTAACTTGTGACCAACTCACATAATATTCTACCAACTGACTCAGTCTAGCTTGGTAAAGTAACTCTTTCATTCATAACTTTAATTCATTGTAGTTTGTGACTTGATCAATCAATTGTATTGATTTGATAACATCAAATATGTAGTAGAAAACAGCTATATCATCATTTAGTCATCAGTGTCTGATCTGTATTTGTCACCCATTTAACTTCTACTCTTAAGATATGGTAACATAATAAAAATTAATTAATCAATTACTTGACATAAATGACAAAACAATAATTGATCTAGCCATTTCTACAATCATGATACTCAGTATCACTTGGTCTTCATCATCTCCATCAGATATTCACCAGTTAATCAACAATCTCCCTCTTTGCCATTGATGGAAACCACTATAATAGTGTTATAGCAATTAATGATGGTGGCTCTCAAATACATAATTATACTCCCTCTGAGTTGATATTCTATTTCCACTTTGATCTTTGATTTGAATCTCCCTCTTGGATAAATCTTTTGCTTATGTAACTGTAAGATATATATATATATATATATAAGGATCAGTTTGTTTTGAGGTGTGTGATGTGTGACCTCCTAATCCAAGACAAGGAGATCCCAATTGATTAATCAAAAGAAGACGATCAATGCAAAAAGGAATCAACTAGTTATGGATAAGGAAGGGAGATCTAATTATTATGAAGTGAAACACTATATTTTAATTGATTAAATCCTTAATTGAAATGAAACATTTACCTTGGAATGTAGCAGATCTGGAAAAGCCTATTTTCTAATGTTTGTGTCAGGTTTTGGGAAATTCCACAATCGGATCTAGAACAGAAATGCTGAGATAAACAAAACCCAAAAACATTTTCCTTTTCTGAGTTAGGTCAACCTTGACCTCTTTGTCGGGGCACAATTGTGCCCCAAAATGTTGACCTTGACCTGCACTGCTCCAATGGAAATTCTGTTCGTAGATCCCGGAAGTTAGTCGAAAAGGGTATCCAAATCTGCTCTATAATTCACTGTCATGTACCTATTACCTACAATAAAAATGGTTTTGTTTGTTGGGGGAGGGGTTTTCCTTAGTCAAACCCCAATTTAGGAATTAACCTTGAAATCAATAATTGAAATAGAGAATGCTAGCAAGTAGTAGAAGTAAATATAATAATGAAACTATGATATTCAATAAATATGCAATTGTACTTTGAATGTAAACAAGTATGAAATATGAAAGATTGGAATCAATATTAGAAACCATACACCTCCACGATTGTATGCTTGGAATCCACCTTGAAGGAAGAATGAATGAATCTTGAGGATGCACAAAGGTTCTTGAAGGAAGATCACACCACCATGATGGATAGATATAGGGTTTTAATGATGAATCTTGAATGATTGAACCAAATCCCTTCAAAGAATTGAATGCTTGAGGACATGTATAATAATAGATGCTTGAATGGATTCTTTCTTCTTATATTTGATCATATGATTTCTTATATCTTCTTGTGTCTTAGTGCTTCTTACTTAGAGAAAATGAGAGGAAAAGACTTCCTTATATACAAGTCTAGGGAACAATCTTCTAGAGAGGCCTACATAGGAGAATTAAATTAAAATTAGACCTATACCCCTAGAAAAGTACCTATATTAAATATAATTTAAGATTCATCGCTTCGAAACCCAAAACAGGCGACCCAGAAGCAGGAAAATGAACTTTTGAATGTCCCTGGCAACCGACCAAATTTCTAATTGAAAAAGGGGACCTGGGTCAAGGTTGAGGTCAACCCTAACCTAGGTCAGGGTTGAGGTCAACCCTGACCTAGGTCAAGGTCAAGGTTAAACTTGACCTAGGGAGTCAAAACCCCTAGAAAATGTGCCAGGTGGGATAAACAGTGTCTAGAGAGGCCTAATCAAGGTCCTAAACATGCATAGAAGCTGGAGAGGGTGTAGAAATGAGAGGAAAATATGATGATGGCCCAAATAAACCCCTAAGGAGGGATAAACATTCTTAACATGGAATTTCTTCCATTTTAAGATGATACATTAAGCCCCCAATTTAGCGGGAGTATGGAAATTGAACATACTCGCGGTAAAGTTAGAAGAAATACTCTGGTGGATCGCAATGAGGTAGAACATCACTTAGTTAAGGAGATGAGCCCCCTGGCCAATGATTCTATCTCAACATACATGCACAAGGGTATGAAAGAAAAGAGAAAATAACCATAGAAAGCATAAATGACTACATAAGCAAGACAAGAGAAACACTATAAATAACATAGCTTCATGATCTAATCCTACTAGCATGAAAGTGAAAGAGAGAAAAGAGAGAGTGTTTGCCTCACCTAGTAAGATTCCCACCTTACCATGAATCACCAAGGAGGGAGAGCTGAATAGGTTCACCCATAAACTATGCTTTGTAATTGTAATGTGTCTTCTGACGGCTTTTGGAGTACCCATAGATCCACATTCTTGTATCACTATGGAATATAAAATGCGTGTCTTTTTAGGATTTAGAAACTTATGTGCATTACCTTCCAAGGATTTAGCATATTTGAATTTTAAAAAATGCGTATCTCTTTAGGATTAGCAAATTTTTTGCGTTACCTTCTGAGGATTTAGCAAACATAAAAGTAAAAATGCGTGTCTCTTCAGGATTTAGCAACTTATGTGCGTTACCTTCCAAGGATTTAGCATACTATACAATGTAAACTATAGTATAAGGGAGACCCCATATATATCCCCCCTCCTTATCATGGCTACCTAATAGACATGATAAGGAAGATAAAGGAGGATACCTACTTCACAAAGTAAGGAGATATCCTATTAGCAACAATGTACACTATAGTCTTAGCGAAGAGTATTGACCCTTACATCTAAGAGAATAGATAATCATGAAAAGGATATGTCACTTATGGAAATAGGATCCTCGAAGAGGAAGAGATCTTATCAACAAGATTCCCACCATAGAGGAGTGCTTAGGATAAAATATAATCTTGCAAATAAAAGTAAAGAGGGATCAAAGACTCAATCATCAATCCCCCTGTGATCGAGAGGAAGAGGAATCTTGAAATGAAGGAAGAAAACTCTAACCCAAAGCAAGGGAAAGAGTTTATAAAGAACATAATTTGGAAAATAAAGAGGAGGTGATGACCATGGAAAATCACCTCTCATATAAGAGGGTATCCATAGCCAAAACATAACTCTTTATAAGGAATAATGTTGCAGAATAAACAAATGCCACTAGGCTAAGGAAAGTAGATCCTTAGACATAAAGAAAGAAGGAAAACCTTGCCCCCCAAGGATGAAAGAAATGGATATACCAATAATATCAAGAGATACTATAACAAAGAGATATCTTTACAAAACAAATGTCCTAGAAAATATATCATGAATATTAAAAGAGAGCTATGGATGATTATGAGCGAAGGAAGTATGTATCATAATACAAAACCATAGAGATAGAATATAGAGAGGATAACCAATTAAGCTCAAAAAAAAATACATGCTAAGAACATAATGGATCCTAGAAAAAATGGAAGATATACCTCTTGCCCCTAGTGAAGAGACAAGAGGGAGAAAGATCTATATTATTGAAGAGCGAGGGGTATGCCCCGTATGGAAATTATTAAGAAATTGTAATACCACACAAGAGTGAGATATAATTCCTAAATAAGCTCTTTCTCTAACATACATCTTGAAATGCACACAATCAACAAGTAAATGTGTATTACTATAATGAAAAGGACATTTGTATTTGGAGAGCATCTTTCGACGTAGGTTTAAAGATTTCTTTCTTAGAATTCATTAACTCAACATAGACCTTCTTAGCCACATCTTGAGGAGTATCAGGGTAATCTAAGGAAGGTGTTTGAAGGCAAATTTGAAGAGGAGGGAGATGATCAAAATCAACCACCTCAAGTTGAGATAACAAAAACCCTAGACTATGCTTATCTTGTTTAGGGGATAGATGAACTGGATACTTAATACCATGTTCATTAACACCAAGCCCTAAACCCTTATAACCTTGTTTAGCCACCATATTGTATCCAGTAGTGTACATATATTGTAAAGCTTCTACACGAGGTTATTGTTTACGGTGATCATGAGAAAATGTTGTATAAGGTGGAATAATAGGTTTAGAAGAAGTTTCATTGCTCTTCCCTTTAACATCATTATGGATCGGATAAGAAGGGGAAGGTAAATCAAAGAATTCTCGCACATCTGCATCATGAACCATATTTTGAGCCCCATCACAAGTGTGGGAAGAACTAGGGATAGAAGACGGAGAAATAGAAGTGGGAATATTAGGAAGAATAGGATTAGGAAGATTAGGAATAGGATTATGAAGGATAGGATTAGGATTAGGAAGATTAGGAAATTGGGTATCATCTACCAAATTATTCAAATAATCCAAAAGATTAATAAGTCTACCAGATAAATTCTTAATGAAAGTTTTGAAATTAGGAAGGCTAGTATTAGTCAATCTCATAAAAGCATAAGCAAGTGAAACATGAAGAGTGAAAAACATAATGAAATGGATGACACTCTCATAAACATCATAAGTACTATAAAGAGATGCTAAAAGAAGAATAATGAGGAAAATAACCATACACCAAAGCATCTTAAAGATCTTCATAGTGAATGAAATGTAAGGAATGTTTGTGTATTTTGATGAGTATCTAGATTTTTTTGTATTTTAAAATGTAAAAGAATAAATGAAAACTAATTTAATATGTATGTGTAATATAAGAACAATGTGAATGTGTGTTGGGTAATGTAAATTGTATGAATATGTGAAGATGGAAGATTATAAATTTAATGTGATGTAGGAATAATGGAGAAGGTAAGATTGTCTTCTTAATCCCAAATTTCATAAAGGGAAGATCCAAATTGATTAACCCCAAAGAAAGGATCAATACATTAATGAATCAACCTATTAAGGATAGGGATAAAGAGAAAAACCCTAACTTCCATTTTATAGAAGAGAGTGTGTAATAGATTTAGGAAGATTAAAAATTTAATTTAAATGAATTGAAGATAAGTACTAACCTAAAAATGCTACAGATATGAAGAATGCTATTTTCGGGTGTCTGCACTAAGTTTCTAGAAATTCTGCAACAGGATCTTGAATAGAAACGAAGAAAACCCAGAAATCTTTTTCTGATCTGGCCCAGTTTCAATTTTGACCCAAAAATGAATGTCACCTTTGACCCAAAATTTCTGATTCCAACCTAGAATCTCCAATTTTGACCAAGAACAGAATGTCGATTCTGACCTAGAATTTTTGATTCTGACCTGCACAGTTTGACAGAAAATCTATTTCTGGATCCTGATAGTATTTTGAAAATGGTATCCAAATCTGCACTTCAATTCGCTGTTCCAAACCTGTCCCTACTATAAAAATGGTATGTTTGTTGGGGGGAGGGGTTTTCCTTAGTCAAACCTCAATTTTGGAATGAACCTTGAAATCAATAATTGAAATAGAGAATGCTAGCAAGTAGTAGAAGTAGATCTAACAATGAAGCTATGATATTCAATAGATATGCAATTATATTTTGAATATAAACAAGTATGTAAATATGAAAGCTGGGACTCAATATTAAAAACCATAGACCTACATGATTGTATGCTTGGAATCCACCTTGAAAGAAGAATGAATGAATCTTGAGGATGCACAAAGGATCTTGAAGGAAGATCACTCCACCATGATGGATAGATCTAGGGTTTGAATGACGAATCTTGAATGCTTGAAACAAATACCTTCAAAGGATTGAATGCTTGAATCATTGATCTTAAATAGAGAACTTGAATGGTTGAGAGGGAGACTTGAAAACCTTGATTGAAACTTGAAATCTTGAGGACATGTAAATAACTTTCGTGCTTAGACATCACTTATATTTCACTTAGATAAAATGAGAGGAAAAGGCTTCCTTATATACCAAACTAGGGCACAATATTATAGAGAAGCCTACATAGGAGAATTAAATTCCCATTAGACCTATATCCCTAGAAGAGGACCTATATTACATATAATTTAAGAGTCATTGAATCGGAACCCAAAACAGCTAACCCAGAAGCGGGAAATGAACTTTTAACGACCCCTAGCAGCCGACAAACTTTCAAATTGGAAAGGGGTACCTGGGTCAAAATTGAGGTTGACCTTGACCTAGGTCAAGGTCGAGGTCAACTTTGACCTAAGTCAAGGTCGAGGTCAGATTTGACCTAAGTCAAGGTCAAGGTCGACCTTGACCTTGGGTGTCAGAACCCCTGGAAAATGTGCCAGGTGGGATAGATAGTGTTTGGAGAGGCCCAATTAGGGTCCTAAATAGGTACATAAGAAGGAGAGGGTGCAAAAATGAGGGGACAATATGATGAAGGTTTAAAACACCCACTAAGGAGGGCTAAACATTCTTAACATGGAAGTGCTTCTATTTTAAGATGATACAGTATGCAAAAGCTAGTCTCTAAGGAAAAGCGGTAAAGCATCCAACACCAAAAAAGAAAGAGTTGTCTATCACGGGTTCACCAAAATGTAAGATATATATATATATATATATATATATATATATATATATATATATAAGGGTGGGTTGGTTTGGAGGTTTGTGATGTGTGACCTCCTAATCCAAGACAAGGAGATCCCAATTGATTAATCAAAAGGAGACGATCAATGCAAAAAGGAATTAACTAGTTATGGATAAGGAAGGGAGATCTAATTATTATTAAGTGAAACAATAGATTTGAATTGATTAAATCCTTAATTGAGATGAAAAATTTAACTTGGAATGTAGCAGATCTGGAAAAGCCTAATTTCTGATGTCTATGTTAGGTTTCAGGAAATTCTGCAACCGGATCTAGAACAGAAACATAAAGATCAAAAAAACCCAGAAATAATTTCATTATTTTAGTCAGGTCAACCTTGACCTCTTTCCTAGGGTGCAATTGTGCCCCAAAATGTCGACCTTGCCCTACACTGCTTCGACGAGAAGTTTGTTCGCAGATCCTGGAAGTTAGCCGAAAAGGGTATCTAAATCTGCTCTATAATTTGTTGTCCTCTACATGTACCTACAAGAAAATTGTTTTATTTATTGGGGGAGGGGTTTTCCTTAGTCAAACCCAGATTTAGGAATCAACCTTGAAATCAATAATTGAAATAGAGAATGCTAGCAAGTAGTAGAAGTAAATCTAATAATGAAGCTATGATATTCAATAGATATGCAATTGTAGTTTAAATGTAAACAAGTATGTAAATATGTAAGCTTGGACTCAATATTAGAAGTCATAAACCTCCATGATTGTATCTTGGAATCTAACTTGAAGGAAGAATGAATGAGTCTTGAGGATGCACAAAGGATCTTGAAGGAAGATCACACCACTATGATGGATAGATCTAGGGTTTGAATGATGAATCTTGAATTCTTGAACCAAATTCCTCCAAAGGATTGAATGCTTGAGGACATGTAGAATAATGGATGCTTGAATAGATTCTTGCTTCTTATATTTGATCATATGATTTCTTATATCTCCTTGTGTCTTAGTGCTTCTTACTTAGAGAAAATGAGAGGAAAAGAATTCCTTATATACAAGTCTAGGGCACAATCTTCTAGAGAGGCCTACATAGGAGAATTAAATTCCAATTAGACCTATACCCCTAGAAGAGGACATATATTAAACATAATTTAAGAGTTGTCACTTCAGAACCCAAAACATCCAACTTGAAAGCGGGAAAATGAACTTTTGAATGTTCCCCGACAACCGACCAAATTTCCAATTGAAAAGGAGCACCTGAGTCGAGGTCAAGGTCAACCCTGACCTAGGTCAAGGTCAAGGTTGACCTTGACTCAAGGAGTCAGAACCCCTGGAAAATGTGCCAGGTGGGATAAACAGTGTCTAGAGAGGCCCAATTAGGGTCCTAAACAGGAACAGAAGCCGGAGAGGGTGCAAATGAGAGGACAATATGATGATGGCCCAAAACACCCCCTAAGGAGGGGTTAACTTTCTTAACATGGAAGTGCTTACATTATAATATGATACAATAACATACATTTTGAATCTCCTTCATGAGTAAATATTAGCAATTAATTCTCTCAATATCAATATCTCTCTTAAGGATAAATGTCATCAATTCATTTTCTCGCTCTTTGAAAAAAATGCCAAAAATTCATACTCCTAAAAACTTGTTCTAGTAGTGGATTATACCTGACATGTACTCATAAATCATTACATACAAAATATTCTCACAATTTTAGGAATCACCTAAAGTGTGTCATACTAACATCAATTCAGAAATAGATATTCTAATGAAATATAGAATTGATGCAGCATGCCTCATGCTCTTTAGTGAACATTGGATAGGGGAAGAACTCCTAATTTACCTCTGAGATACTCAAAAAAATCTTTAGGTAGTGGCTTTGTAAAGATATCAACCAATTTTTCCTTTGAATTCACATATTCCAATTTCACATTCTTCTCTTGAACTTGTTCTCTCAAGTAGTGATACTTGATAGAAATGTGCTTGGTCTTTGAGTGCATAACCAGGTTCTTTGATATATTAATTGCACTTGTATTATCACAAAAAAATAGTAACTGGATCTATGATGTCTTGCATACATTCAAGTAATTGCTTAATCCATACTATGTTTGCACAATTCATAGCAACATCAACATATTCAGCCTCGACAATAGATTGTGAAATACAAATTTGTTTCTTGCTCAGCCATGTAACCAATCTTTCACCTAGAAAGAATGCACCTCCACTAGTACTTTTTCTGTCATCAATATTTCCAGCCAAATCTACATCAGTGTAGACTTGCAGATCAAAAGTGCCTCCCTTTATGTATAGTAAACCAAACTCTTCCGTGCCTTTGAGATATCTCAAAATTATCTTTACTCCACACATATGTGTTTCCTTCGGATTAGAAGAAAATCTTGCAATAATTCCAATTGTATGTGCTATATCAGGTTTATTGTGAATAACATACTGCAATTTACCAATCATGGATCGGTAAAGAGTATTATCCACCTCTTGTGTTTCATCCTCTTTCCATAATTTACATCCAGTAACTATAGGTGTTCCAACAGGTTTGGAATCTTCCATACCAAAAGTTTTAAGAACCTCTTTGATATATTTGGCTTGTGTAATATAGATCCCTCCAGTAACTTGGTGTATCTATAGACCTAGAAAGAAATTAATCTCTCCAATCATTGACATCTCATACTCCTTTCTCATTTCATCAGAAAATCCTTTACATAAAGTGTCATTGGCTCTAAAAATAATATCAACAAAAATTTCAGCAATTAAAACTTTATTATCACTGTCACATTTCAAGTAAACATTACTATTATCACTTGTTCTTTGAAATCCTATTTTGATTTGATAAGAGTGCAATCTCTCATACCATGCTCGGGGTGCTTATTTCAAACCATATAAAGCTTTATGTAACTTACATACCTTTTTCTTGTTTGTGTTCTCAATAAATCTTTTAGGTTTCTCAATGTATACTTCTTCTTCAAGTATCCCATTAAGAAATGTAGAGTTAACATCCATCTAATATACCTTGAATCCTTTGTAAGAAGCTATGCTAGAATTATTCTAACTCCTTCCAATCTAGCAACAGGTGCAAAAGTATCTCCATAGTCAATTCCTTCTTCTTGTGCGTAACCTTTGCAAACCAATCTAGCTTTATTTCTGATAACTTCTCCATGCTCATTCAGTTTGTTTCTGAAAATCCATTTAGTACCAATAACATTTTTGTCTTTGGGCCTAGGTACTAATGTCCATGTCTTGTTCTTCTCAATTTGATCATGGTCTTCTTTTATTGCTTTCATCCAATCTTAATTATCTAGTGCTTCCTTAACTTTCTTTGGCTCAAATAAAGATATTAAACACGTATTGTCTCTTACCTTGCTTCTAGTCACCACTCCAACATCCTTATTTCCAATAATATTTCTCGGGGAATGGTGCCTTCTCACATACTTTGCCAAAATAGGCTCAGTAGCTCTCAATTTTTCAATATCAAAATTTGGTTGGGGAACTCCTTGTTCATCTTCCTCCTCAATAGGTGCTCTCGGTAAGTTATTAGGGACATCATGTTGAACATATACAAACTTCTCATAATCTTCTAGTTCCTTCTTACTATCTTCATAATTCCTTTCTACAAACTCATCAATTCTTACATTTGCATTTTCCACCATTTTGTTAGTAACCTTGTTCAAACATTTGTAAGCTTTACTCCTTGTAGAATATCCTAAGAATACCCCTTCTCCTTTTGAATCAAACTTTCCTTCTCTAGAATCTTTCAAAATATAGCATTTTCTCCCAAAATTTTTAAAGTAACTAACATTAGGTTTGTGTTCATACCAAATTTCATAAGGTGTCTTGTTGGTACCTTTCTTCATTTGTACTTAGTTCAATGTATAAAAAATAGTACTCAGAGCTTCTCTCCAAAAGTTCTGTGAAACTCCTTTTTCAATCATTAGTGTCCTAGCACAATCAACATTAGATTTATTTCTTCTCTCAGAAATCCCATTATTGTGTGGTCTCCTCGGTGCTGACAACTATCTCTTAATTCCATTCCCATTACAAAACAATGTAGACTCATCAAAATTAAACTCACCTCCTCTGTCGGATCTCATACATTTCAACTGTCTTCCAGTTTCTTTTTCAACTCAGGCCTTATACCACTTAAACATTTGAAATGCATCAGATTTTTCTTTCAAAAAAATTACAGACATCATTCTAGAATAATCATCCACAAATAAAATAAAATATATGTATCCATAATAACTTTGAGTCCTCATGGGTCCACATAAATCAATATGTACTAAATCCAAAGTTCCTTGTGTAACATAAGTCTTGCTTGCAAAACTAGATTTAGTCATCTTATCCATCTGACATTTTTTACATATAGAATTCTCTATTTTTTCTAGTCTCAGTAGTCCTCTTACTATATTCTTCTTGCTCACTTTGATTAAGTTGTCAAAATTAACATGAAAAAGCCTTTTGTGTCATAACCAAACATCTTCAACTTTAGCAAACATACAACTCTTCATAGAAGTATCAAGATTGTTCTCCAATAGCAATCAGATTATCCTTCTCATCAAATACTTTCACCTTTCCATAATGAAATTCCAGTCAGTGACCTGTATTGTTTAGCTATGCAACACTTAACAGATTATACTTTAATCCTTCAACCCAATAAACATCATCACATCTTGTGTTATTCAGTAGAATTATAGATCCTTTTCCTTTCACAGGATCATATGGAGCATCATTATCAAATATAACATAACCTTCATCATGCTTTTCCAAGGAAATAAACTTAAGTGTGTCACCAGTCATGTGATGTGAACAACCACTATCTATAATCCATGTTTCATTCTTACTTACTTTTGATATTAGGGCTCTAGGTTCTTCTTCATCAGAATCATATTTTATAGCAACATAAACAACTTATTTTCCATCATCACTATCAAAAGAATCATCATCACTTAGTCCTTTATTAGAAATATGACAAGATTTCTTTCCTTTTGTTGTAGTCTTTGTATTTCCTAAATCTGTTTTCTCTTATGTCCTTATCTCTGTTATGTTTCTTTTCCTCCTTATCTTTCTCTGGATAGTTAGATGCAAAGTGACCAATTTTATCACAATTAAAACATTTCAAGGGTAATTTACCTCAGTATTTTCCTTTGCCTCTTTGTAGCCTTCTAGCCAATAAAGCTTCAAATTATCTTTCAGTCTCATCACATTCAGTAAATAACTCTTCAAGACCTTCAGTGCAACTATAAAATTTCTCACTAGCAACACTCAAATATCCATCTCTGGCAACAACTTCCCTAGCTTTTCCAATCTTTAAAGTAGACTTGAGTGCAGATTCAATCTTAGAAGTAGAAGGAAAACTATTGTCAAAATCATTTAACTCAAATGTAGTTAACTTACCAATAGTAGCATCCAGTGAAACATTCATCTGGGGTATAGATCTTAGCTCTTGTATAGCACATACACGAATACCATAATTCAGTAGCAAGGCTCTCAAAAATTTTCTTGTAACACCATCCTCACTTATGTTCCCACCAACTCCTTTGATATAATTAATAGTCTCCTTAAGTCTTGTACTATACTATATTATGTTTTCTTCTTCCTTCATCCTCATAGAGTCAAATTTTCCTCTCAAACTTTTTGCTTTAGCCTTCTGAACGTGTTGATCTCCACCATAGGTCAAAATAAGCTTATCCCACATTTGTTTCAAAGTAGTGCAACCATCAAGCTGATCATATTCCTGGTCGGTAAGTGTAGAAGCAATCTCAATCATGACTTGTGTTTGTTCTTGTTTCTGTCTTTGCTCACTGATAGTCAAAGGTGCAATAGTTAGTGCTACATATTCATTATCAAGAAAGTGAAGTGCATACTCTCCTACTCCAAACACATGAAGCCTCATTCTATTTTTTCGTTTAGAGAAATGATCCCTATTCATCTTTGGTGCTTCCCTCTTATACATATTTATATCTTGACTCAAGTTCTTTTAAAGTTATCACTTCAAACTAACTTAGCTCTGATACCAATTGTTGGTCCCACTAAGAGGGGGGTGAATCACAAAAATCAAAACTTAAAAAATTCAAACTAAAATCTCTGATTCACTCGGTAATACTGAATACAATAAACAACCAATTCTCCAAATAAATCAATAACATAAGCAACATTACATCTTATATATGTAAATCAATCATTCAAAATTATCAAGGTCAGATTAACTCATATAACTCCAAATTTAACTATGTTGACACCAGATTTAACTCAGTTGACACCAGATTTAACGAGGAAACAAATTTGGGAAAAACCTCTATGGGAATTTTAAACCACAATAAAAATGTAGCCTTCTGAAGTACGCTCAGTTAAGAACTTATCCTGTTAAAGATTACAAACACATTTGCTAAATGTGACCCTGTAATGGGATTTACCTCAAATCTATTAAGATCTTCACCCTGTTAGGAGTGGCCTTGTTAAAGGTCTTTAAACACTCTTTTAGAGTGTCACCTAAGTCTAGGTTTTACAAATAGGGATGTTAAATCCCCTCAGTTAAGAGATTTATTTGTTATAAATATTAATAAACAACATTAAAATTTGATCTGTAAATAAAGAAACTACCTTTTCCTATGTCAGATCCTTTATGCTCAATTGAATACTGGTATCACATACTCCATTGATATCTTTCTCAGAGTGTAGATTCTTTAATCTCCATTTCTCTCTTCTGCTGAGTAAATGTTGTTCTTCAACTTCTTCTTCTTCTCTATTCAATTGGCCAACATCATGCTCTATTCATATTTCTCATTCTTTATATAGACATACTTTTGCCTCTTAATCTCATTAATTTGCGCTCATTCATTCGATCATCTTCTTCATATTTCTCAACTCGGTAAACCATCTTACTTTTACCTCAGAACTTGTACTTTTCTTGGAACTCTTCACAATTTAGTTTAATTGCTTGATCTTTGCCTTAGATCTTCTCATTAAATTTTCTCATTCGTAGATCTTATAAAAATATTCATTTAATTCATTTCCTCATCCAAATCATCATCTCTTCACATTAAATTTGGTCTTATTATCATTTATAATTAGTATCTTGTACTTGGTAAAACTTGCTTTGCAACTAAACTCGGTAACTAACTTTCACTCGGTGCTTGGTAACTTGTGACCGACTCAGTCTAGCTCGGTAAAGTAACTTTTTTTTCATAACTTTAATTCATTGTAGTTTACAACTTGATCAATTAATTGTACCGATTTGATAACATCAAATATATAGTATAAAACAACTATATCATCATTACTTCATCATTGTATGATCTATATTTTTCACCCATTTAACTTCTCCTCTTAAGATATGGTAACATAATAAAAATCAATTAATCAATTGCTTGACATCAATAAAAAAACAATAACTGATCTAACCATTTCTACAATCATGATACTTGACATCACTCAGTCTTCATCATCTCCATCAGATAATCAACATGGGTTTGCATGATCCTATGGGTTCAGACAGATCCACCACATGTGCCATAGATTGCGAGAAATGTTCTGTCATAGTTCGATATTTTTGTGCACTTATGAAACTTAAGGGACATCGTTGGTAGGGTATGGTGCCAAGAGTTACAACACATGGGGATTTATTTTGCACTAAGGGTTTGACCCCACGATGAATACAACTCTTTTTGGGCTACCTTGTGACTTTCCATTGAATGCATTTGACACTTTTTGCATCACCATAAAAATCACTACCCTAAAAAAACCAATGCAATCATTCAAAATATGAGTGAGGTTATTATAGAGGGGCATCATGAAATTCTATAGGTTTAGATGGATCCACCGCAGGTGCCACAGATTGCGAGAAACGGTCCTTCAAATTTTGATAGTTTTGTGCCCTTAGAGAACTTAAGGGACATCATTGGTAGGGTTTGGTTCCAAGAGTTCCGACGCATGGGGAGGAAAATGGGACCATGCCTATGTTATACCCACCCAACTAGACACATTCATATTGATGATTCAACCCCATGATGAACACAATTGTTTTCAGGCTACCTTGCAAATTTCCATTAAATGCATTTGACACCTTTTGCATCATCATAAAAATTAATTCCCTACAAAAACCACTTTGAGTCTTCAAAATACAAGAGAGGTTATTATAGAGGGGCCTCACATGAGCCTATAGGTTCAGATGGATCTACCTTAGGTGCCACAAATTTTGAAAAATAGTTCGTTAAAGTTCAATGGTTTTGTGCACTTAGGGCACTTAAGCGACATCGTCGGTAGGGTGTAGCGCCAAGAGTTCTGACATGGTGGGAGAAAAAAGGGGACCATGCCTAGGGTAAAATTGACCAACTAGATGCATTGACGCTGATGGTTTGACTCCATGACAAACACAAATCTTCCAAAGTCAACATTGTGAAAGATTGTGACTCTGTCAAAATTTTCTAACTATGAAAGGTTGTGACTCTTTCAAAGGGCATAAAGGATGAAAGGTTGTGACTCTCTAGAAAGGTTGTAATAATGAAAGGCTGTGATTCTAACTTCATGAAGATATAAATAGGAGGAAAATTCATTTTTTGACCTACCAAATAATGGGTCCCTTTATGTTAACTATGTCTGCTATGTATACTAACTACCAAATGTATTATAGATCATTCATTGTTTGTTAATTTTATTTGATTTTAATGTATAGTGATGTATGTGTATCATTGAAAATTGAAAAACATTAAATATTATTTAAACACATATTGAAACACATCTGGAACAAATATTGAAACAAATATTTTCCAAACACATCAAATATTATTTAAACATAGTGACAATGAAACTCACACTAGAAAAACAACATAATGATTCCATAAACATGATTAATACATTTAGTGCACATAAGGAAGAAATTATATCGCAATTCATATTCTATATATGAAATTGTTTTATAAGTATGTATCTCCATATACAAATATGACATACATGCCAACCAAAACAAAGTTTTACAAAATGTGGCATATGTTATGCTTTATGAGGACACGTCCCATATAAAATTTCCCCCACACCTGTTCGGGGGGACAGTACAGTGACATGGGGATGAGAATTTCGTGTCCCCAAAGCCATTCCATTTTTGTAAAAAAAGAAATGTTTCCAAAATATTTTTCAAGTATGAGAGGGGACTTGGGGATGGAATTCCATCCTAAGGATGGCCTAGCCGTCCCCTGACCATCCCTAGGATGGAACAACGTCCCCTAATTCTCAGAAATAAAAAAATCGTCTGTTGGTTATAAAAAGGTGAGTTTTTTTTTTTAAATTTGCTTGGTGGGCACCACATGGGTAGAAAAGTCAATTAAAAAGTATGAAAACCTATTTGGAAACTAAAAAGGTAAAGTCTTCTTCATTTCTTCATTTCAACCATTCTTGGCAAGAAGAAAAACAAAGAGCAACAACAAGAACGTTTTCATTTTTGAGTTGCAAGAGGAGGGTTTGACGTAAAATCTTGTTCATTCTAGGTATGTGTTTCATCTACTATTTGCTTATGGTCATTTTTTTCATTTTTCATTTGTTTTTCATTGTGAAAAATATATAGAGAGAATTTTGAGTGATTTTTATTTTCTTTTCAACTTGCAATAGTGTTTTATATTTCATAATCATGAGCAGTAACAGCGAGGAGAGTGCTATTAGTGATAACATTGAAGTGGAAATTCAAGAAACGTAAACTCAAATAAAAAAAACATAGTACTAGGGCATCCATAGGGGTTCTTCAACTTTATCTAGTGTGAATGTAGTAGGGTCAACATCCTCTAACCCATTTGACTGCACTTTCAAAGCCTCAAAAAGCATGTAAAAGGCCCATTCAATCCCAAGAAACCTCTCATTCGAATTGCCACAAGAGTAGACAAAAATAATATTTATTTATTTATTTAATTTAATTTTTTTTTTGGGAGGGGGGTGGGGGTAGTGGAATGGGAGTGCCATTTGTGCAAAAAATGTATTATTGCATCTATACTAGAGTTTATTGCCATCTTTTGTGGATAGGTGGTCAAGGGGTCAAAGGTTGAAAAGCTATAACACAAGTAGAAAAACTTGAGGCAACTAGTTTGCACATAGAGGGGGGGGGGGTAATTAAAATCAGGGACTTCAATAGAAAATGTGCAAGATAGTATGCAAGATTTGAGCTAACCTTCTAATAGGGAAGAAAGTGTCACACCTACTCACACTTCTACCAGAAAGGAACAGAACCTTCGAATAGGGAAGAAGAGTAAAAGAGAAACCAATGTTGCCGATTTACTTAATTTGCAAGAAAAAGAGGTGGCTAAAGCATCTATTGGTCGATTTATTTTTTCTCATGGTATACCATTCCATGTGTCATGTTCCTCATATTATAAACAAATGTGCAAAGATATGTATGCTTCCATTCCCTCATTTGTACCACCTAGAGAGAGAAAAATACACACTACTGTTCTTGATAAAGAGTATTCAAAAGTGAGAATTTTGATGGAGGATACGAGACATACATTGTTGAGAAAAAGATGCTCCATCATCATGGATGGGTAGATCTATATCAAGCATTGCCCACTCATCAATCTCACTATCACTAGAACAATGGGCTCTTATTTTCTTAGAGCTATATATTATTTAGGGAAAAGGAAGGATGCAACCTTCCAATTTCATATTTTTAAAGATGCTATAAAAGAGGTTGGACCTACAAATATTGTGCAAGTAGTCACTGATTCAGCTTGAGTGTGTAAGTTAGCTAGATTGATGGTAGAAGGTTCTTATAAGCACATTTTTTGGACCCCATGTTGTGTACATGCATTTAACAACACCTTGAAGGACATTGGAAAAATTGATTGGATAGAGGTTATGGTGTCTGAGGCTAGAGATGTGCAAATGTTTATTTTCAATCATCACACATCTTTTGCATTATTTAGGACATTTTCCAAGGAGTAATTCCTCAATCCCATGGAGAATAGATATTCTAGCTACTTAATTTTATTGGAGAGGATGCTTGAGGTCCAAGAGGCCCTACAATCCATGGTGGTCAATGCACAGTGGAATAGATGGCATGAATCAAACACACCAAATAGAAGAAGTGTGAAGCAAAGAATCCTTGATGATATTTGGTGGCCAAAATGAAGTAAGAAACTTAGAAAATAGTTATTTCAGATTTAATAAAATTATTTTTGATTTTAGCATTTGCTGATTTGATTATTTAAGAATTAAGAATTTTAAAATTTAAAATGCTTCTAACTTGTAACTTGCTTGCATTTGTAAATACATTTTCTCCTTCATTGAGCCTATTGTGTGAGTAATTAGATATGTTGATACTGACTCTCCTAGTCTTGGAGAGATTTATGAGACCTTTGATCGCATGCTTGGGCACATCAAGCATGTTATTCATAGCAGGTACCCTACTTTGGAATTTTATGAAGAGCATCTTAGACCCATTCTAACATGATGGTGGAACATTATGAACACCTCACTTCAGATGGAAACCTATGCTATCAATCCTGAATGATATGCATCGAGAAATGAGAGAGTGGCTCCATCTAGGATGTGAAGGTGAGTCTCAAATATGAAATCTCAAGTTTTCAATTTAAATTTAAAATAACAAGCTGCAAAGTAGCTATGTTGTGATTATCTCTTCAATCTTCAATCTTCATGAATCATTCTTTATTAATTTGAAATGTTTTTTATTTTTTCAACTCAAGTGAAGATGAGCTTCTTCAAGGACCTTTAAAAATGTACAATCAAGATGATGGTGGTAAAATTCAGGAATAGTGGCTTGAATTTTCCAATCTTCGTGGTCTAACCTACACTAGACTAGAGGAGAAGATGGATAGAGATAAATTAGCTCAAAGGGACCCTACTGGATGGTGGAGGTGGCATGGTAGGTGTACCCCTACCATGCCATGTCCACCTAAGATGAAAATTATTTCCATTCATCTTCTTTAATAGGTTGCAAGTTCCTCTGCTATAGAGAGGAATTGGTCAAGATATAGCTTCATCCAATTAGTCAAGAGGAAAAACCTTACCTCTAGACGATCAAAGAAGTTAGTGGTTGTTCACAGTGCATTGTGCCTACAAGATTGACATGGTGTTCAGTATCATCAAACTCTAGCATTACGTTGGGATGTTAATCCCAAGGATGCTATGTAGGTTGAGGAGGATAAAACACCTCCAAGATTTCTTGGGTTTCCATTGGATATTGAGGACCCTCATCCTACTGCTACCATTGATTCATAGGATGACTTTGATTTAGATTTAGATTTGTAGAGGACAATCATATATTTGGAATATATTATTTGTAGATACATTATTGATTTATTATTATTACGAGCATCTGATTATGGAGTTGAACTTATATGCTATTGTTTATTATTTAGTATTTTAGTTGGACTTCTCTTTATGTCATTTCAGGCATGAAACTTGGATCCTTTGGGTATTTTTTCTATATGTACGCCTTATTTTTAAAATGAAAGTATTTGAATTTGGTAAATTTTCTAAATTGCTATGTATTGACCTTCTCAAATGTCTATGGTGAATGGTTTGTCAATGTTCTAATATGCATATTTAAACTCTCTCTCTCTCTCTCTATATATATATATATATATTGTTGGAATAATATGCATTTATGTGTTGCCATTGATGTTTTCTCATTGATGTAAAAATAGTCTGAGAAAATGTTCCTGTGATGTTTAGTGAAGTTTTTTGGTTCAGTATTGACAATGTGTTGAAGATCAGTGTATGCAGATGTGTGTTATGTTTTGGGAGGTCTGTAGTTGATTCAGTTCAACCTTTAGAGGTACACATGGTGATTTGAGTAAGTTATGGATTTATGTGTTGAGACTGATATTTTGGACATTTAGAGGTGACAGTAATTAGATTGATGGTGCTTTGTATTGCACTATTTTCATATGTGGATATGTTTAGTGTGTTTGGGAGATTTATGTGTGTCCTCAACTCAATTGGTTCATGATTTGGAGGTCTGCAAGTTTTTTTTTGATAAACACTCATTGTTGTTGATGTTCTTGAGGTTTAATTGATAATGTTGACGATTTCAATGATTTGAGTTAATGTGGGCATTCCTAAGGTAATTAATGATGCTTTTGGATGTTTATAGATTGTGCTCCTATTGTGTTTCTGGTTTGCATTGATCAAGGTGATCATAGTTGGTGATTTTTAGTTGGTGAGTTCGTGTTCTTCATATTCTTGGATGACTTGGTGGTGTAGCGTGTTGCAGATGTTTGAGGAGTGATTATTGGATGATTAGTATGTTTGAGGATGATTATTTTGATCTGTATTGTGTCTTAGCCAACATACATTGGTTTACATTCAATAATGTAATTGAGAGAGGTTATATCTTTAATATTTTAGGTCCTTGGCCAACCTTGAGAAAATTAGTTTATGAGATGTATAAATCTAATTGTATCCATCTGTGGATCAGGTGCTAGAGTGTGCAAAAGTGTGGAAGAGTATGTGGAAGTCAAAATATTGATCTGGTGTGGAAAGAAATTTGTACTTCAATAGAATTGACCTAGGCATGCTGAAGATTTTATTATCCATTTTATGATATGTGGATTATTGTCCATACGTTTGTAAGGTAGTGAGCCTTCCTAGGGCAGGAAGACTTTTTTATTTGAGTAGTGAGCTCTAGGAAGTGTTCTTGAATGCATGTGCATTCCCATTATAATACTCATAACAATGTATAGTGATTTTAATGAAGTACATCATCTTGTGGGTTCATCCCCACCGTGGTCTTTCCCTTGACTAGGTTTCCAAGATAAAAATATTGGTGTTATGTGTTCTTGATGTGTTGTGGATTTGTGCTTCATTGTTTTTTTATCAGATCTGAAGATAAGGTTAAATTTTATTTTAATTTTTGAAGTTTTGGACACAACTAGTTCACTCCCCCCCTCATTTGTGTGTTGACATATTTCCATCAATTGGTATCAGAGATAGTTCTTCTTTGGAAAGCTTAATCGCTTGAGGTGATTTGGGATAACAACCTTTAAGAAGGATAGTTTGATATTTGATGACACTAACTACACTCTTTGGAAAGGTCACATGGAAACACATTTGAGATGCATTGGTGAAGACTATTGGGAGATTACTGAGACATGATATGTTCCTCTTGCAAATCTTGCTACTTTAGCCCAGATGAGAAGAAGAGAGCTGAATATAACATCTGAGGTAAGGAAGCATTGTTGACATTGGAGACATTGTATGAAGGTGATCCTTATGTGAAGCTTGTGAAGTTGTAGATCCTAACAGGAAAGTATGAGACCTTGAGGATGAGAGAAGATGAGATGATTAATATTTACATGTAGAAGGTGAATGAGCTTGTGTGTAGTATCATATGTGTAGGTGGATGAATAAGATATTGTTGCTAAAATACTTAGATCCTTGCCCCCTTCCTATAAATACAAAGTTTCTTGTATTGCAGAGATTAGGGATGTGGAAAATGTGACAAGAGACATGTTGATTCATAAGATTTCAACCTTTGAGATAAGTGAATTTAATGATACCCTTAATAAAGTTGAATCCGCATAAAAAGATACTATTTTAAAGGATTAAAAGAGATATGATCCAAGAAATTTTTTTACAAGAGTACCCAGATATGCAAAAGAGATGGAAGATATTGAAGAAGAAGAGCATAAGTTGGAAGAGATTGAAGCCCTTATTGCGAAGAGATTACCTAAAGGTGCTGGTAAGTATGAAGGAAAATTTCCTCTTAGATATTTTTCTTGCAAGAAGATTGGTCATTTTTCTTAGTGATGTCTAGATAGAGAGCCTAAGCATAAACCTAGGAAATTCCAACCTAGATATCAGAAGAAATGTTACTATGCTATTGATGAAGGTGTGATAGATGATGAATGAGTATTTATTTATATCAAGGAAGAAGATGATCCTTAATATACAAGTTTCATGAATGTGAAAAGATATTTGGCTGCACAAGTCTAGGAGAAAGATGAATGAGTGACCGATAACATATGTTCACATCATATGAATAGAGATAAAAGAAAGTTTGTGATCTTGGAAAGGTATAATGGTGGTGTTGTAAGATTCAGTGATGACACTCGTTTGTGATTCATGGCATAGGATCCATTACTCTTGATGGTAAGAATACTATTGATGATGTATTATATGTTGACAGTCTTACGCATAATCTTTTGAGTGTTGGACAATTAGTTGACAAGGGTTATGATCTGCAATTCAAGAGTGGAAAGTGTAGAATATTGGGAAGTTCCAAAAATGAGATTGTATTAGGTACAAAAACTAAAGGTAATGTCTTTTATTTGAATAGTGTTGAGAATAGATGTTTGATTTCTCAATTTGATGAAAGTTGGTTGTGGCATAACAGGTTGTGTCATGTAAATTTTGATAACATTTTCAAGATAAGTAATAATCAAGTTGTGAGAGATCTTCCTAAGTTGTTCAAAATTTCTAACGCTATATGTAAGGAATACCAGATGGGTAAGGAGACTAGATCTACTTTCAAGAGAAAAACTTGTTCTTGTAAAGGATTGTTAGATCTTGTGTTTACTGATTTATGTGGTCCATCTAGAACAAGAAGTTTTCAAGGTGATAGATATTTTATGTGTTGATTGATGATTATTCAAGGATGACATGTGTTACTTTCTTAAGGGAGAAATCTATGGCCCTAGAAAAATTCAATATTTTTAAGGCTATGGTTGAGATAGAGTAGGGACTAGAGCTGAAGTGTTTGAAATCTGACAGAGAAGGTGAATTTACATTTGGTGAGTTTAATGCCTTTTTTGAAGAGCATGGGATAAAGAGATAGATGTATGATCCTCAGAATCTACAAAAACATGGTGTGGTGGAGGGAAATAACATAATCATTCTGGACACTGCAAGAACAATGATGGTTGAAGGAAATGTTTCACATGTACATTTGAAAGAAGCTGTGAGTACTATAGTTTACACATTGAACCAAGTGCAAATAAATGGTAATATTGGTAACAAACCTTATAAACTATGGTATGGAAATGTTCCTACTATGAGATATTTTAGAGTTTTTGGAAGTAAATGTCATTTCAAAAGAGATGAAGATTTAGGAAATTTTTATGCTAGATGTGATGAAGGTATCTTTCTTGGTTATTCAAAAAACATCAAGACATATAGATGTTACAATAACACATTGAGAAAGATGGTTGAGAGTGCAAATGTTAGGGTGGATGAATGTAATAAGAGACATTCTAGATCTTGAGGATTTGACTCAGATGACCAAGATGACAATGCAAATTAGGGTATGAAGCCTCAAACTCAGAATCAATTTAAGATTATTCTGATACATTAAGATGAAGAAGCGAACACTGAAGTAGAAACAAAAGAGTTTGATATTCATGCAAATCCTAAGACTCCTAGGTATGTAAGGTTGAATCATTCATAAAATTAGATAATTGGTGATAGAAACAAAGGTGTTCAAAATAGAATAAATGTTGTTGAAGGTAGAGTTGAGTATTTCTTGATTTCAAAGATTGAGCCTAAAGATGTTAGTGAATCATGTCAAGATGAACATTGGGTGAAAGTAATGAAAGAAAGAGTTAAATCAAATTGAGAAGAAGAAGACATGGGTTCTTGTTCTGAAACCTAAGGACAAGAATGTGATTGGAACTAAATGGTTTTTTTGAAATAAATTGAATGAAGATCGTGAAGTGATTAGAAATAAGGCAAGACTTATTTGTAGAGGATATTCACAAATGGAAGGTATTGACTTTGAGGATTTTTTTTTCTCGTGTGGCTAGAATTGAAGCTCTAAGATTATTTCTTTCTTATGCTTCTTACAAAGATTTCAAATTATATCAAATCGATGTCAAATCTGCATTTTTGAATGGTGAATTGGAAGAAGTATACATAGAGAAACCATATGAATTTACATCGACTGATCAAAGAGATATGGTTTTCCATTTGAAGAAATATTTTTATAGATTGAAGCAAGCCCCTAGAGCATAGTATGCAAGAATGGATAAGTATCTACCAAAGATTGGTTTTAACAAAGGTAATGCTGATAATAATGTGTATTTCAAGATTGATCATGATAATCTTTTGATTGTTGAAGTTTCTATAGATGATATTATCTTTTGAGAGAATGAAAATTTGAGCAAAGAGTTTTCTAGTGAAATCCAAAATGAATTTGAGATGTCTATGATTGGAGAGATGAAATTTTTTCTTGGACTGCGAATCACACAATTAGATAATAAAATATTTATATCTCAGTCCAGGTATGTGAAAGAGTTGTTGAAGAAATTTGGTATGGAAGATTCAAATCTAGTTGGTACTCTTATGGGACTGGATGCAAGTTGACAAAGGATGATGATTATCCTAAGGAAAATCAAACCACATATAGATCTATGATTGATGGATTACTTTATTTGACTCAGAGAAGACCTAATATCATGAGTGTTGTATGTATTGTTGCCAGATTTCAAGCAGATCCTAAGGAATCTCATGTTGGAAATAATAGTAAGTATGTACTAAGAGGGGAGGGGTGAATCAGTACCTCTAATTTTTTTAGTTAATTAACCTTTAACCTTATGTAATCAAATCTTTGCTTTATCGATCATATCTGTTGTTCTTTCTTTATGCATGTGATTTGAATTCATAATCTTAATTGTATGTAGACATTCATAGAAACATTCATGAAATTAATTGACACATAACACAAGATATGGTAATGCAGAAAACCCCTGTTAGAAGGTAAAAACTGCGGTGGGGATGACACCCATAAAAACTTCACTATCTACAGATTGGAAGGGGCCGGTTAAGGCTTACAATTTGATCACTTATAATGATCTATGCTGTTAGGAGTATTATGTGGAGACTGGTTAAGGTCTACTCTGTTAAGAGCTTTAGAAAAACTGTTTAGTGTGCACTCGATTAAGAGATTTACAATAGGATTGTTAAATCCACCTTTCTTGAAAGGATTTCTTATATTTTCTATACTTGTTAGAATGCAGACAAAAATACTCATTGACCTAAGTTTGTGCAATCTACAATTTCTAATTACAGATCCATTCAAGATTACATGTACAAAGTATCTCCTAATGTGATTGATTAACACCTCTGTTGCTCGGTAGCCTTGATTCTTGGTTCTTGATAACCAAATTTATCTTTTGTTGTTTGATTCTTAAAACTCTCAGTCTGATCCATAGATGTTCTCACTGGATACAATAATCCTCTCATCCATTTCAAATGAATTATTACAACATCTATTTATAACATAGATTGACCTAATTAAGTTTCACGTATTACAAAACTAACTCTATGATCAAAGGTTTACAACTTGACCTTGATCTCCTAGTTTGCATATTTTTAATCAGTTAGAATGATTTAAACAATTAAAATTATGTTTCTTATTCCTCAAGAAGTGTATTTAAAAAAAATCAAAACTCTAAATATAGAATATAACTGTTTTATCTGATGTGGAAGTCAGATCCACTTTTCTCAAGATATAAGTGACTTTCGGTGTCTGATGCTTGATTTTCTATGAAATTAGTTTGACTATCTTTCAGTGTTCCTTTGTTGAACTATCTGTCAGGTTCCCTTGCTGTCGAGTTCCTCTATTTCTTTTCTTTCAGTTTATAGTGTAACCTTCTTGTCGGGTTCCTTCGTATCATCTTCAGGCTTCACTTTCGGTTTGCACTGCAAAACTTGTGTTGTCAGGTCTCTCTTTACTTAACACTTTCGGTCTGAACTAAAACTTGACTTTTGGTGTAGTGTAACCGACAGTTAAAAAAACTATTTTCTCTTTTCATACTTATGGAAAAACATTTTTCATCGATCTCCCCTTTGAAATTAGTATCAGAAACCGATATGTCCAAAATACTAACAAATTTTATAGTATGTACACCATGTATATTACTTATTCATTTCATGACTCCCCTATGTATATGCCAGTATAGTATAGTATATGTGTATGTACACTTTTCTTTATACCATCTCTTCCTTTTCCCGTTTTTACTATATGCTCTATATATATCATTTTCCTTTTCCCCCTTTTTTGATAGTAAGGGCAAAGGTGTATACCTATAGCTTATCAAAAATATGAGAGTGAGAGGTCTTCATTTCCTCCATCATATTCTCCCATTTCTCCTTTAAATGCTCAAGAGCCATATGCTCTAATGTGATCTTGGCATGCATGTCGTAGATGTTGTCTGCTACAGACATCTTAGGGATGGAAATGAGCTATCTTGCCGAACTTATGTGTTGTTTCAAAAGTGTGAGGTTTGGTAAAAGTTGAGACTGTTTCTCGGTAACCTCTTCTCTAAATTTTGATTCTGCTTCCCAAATTTATTATCTTAACCGTTTGATTTCAATTATCTTCTCATAATACAATTTGATTGCATTTCCATCCATGGTTAGACTTTAAGCACTTGCATTTAGATTGGAATTGATCTTTGCAATCTTATCATTATTATCCTTTGTGAATTTCTCCAAAGTACATAGCTCTCAAATTAAGGAAACAACTTCGGTGGTGATTGGATCTAATTCATTTGTTAATTTTGAAAGATTTACCTTATTTTATGCCACTTCTTGGCTGATCTTTTCTGTCAATTTATATTGGAACTTTCATTCTTCTCATTCCTCAATCACCTTTTTTGCATCTACATTTTGTGTTGTGAGGGCGTTAGTGAGAACAACAAGTTGATCCATAATGGGGGCATTTTGATCAACATCAATGTTGAGGACTATCTAGTTTAAGATATCCCTTGTGGTCTCCAGTACTAAGGAGTCTCGGTGCTGCTTTTTAAGATTTTCTTGCAAATTTTTCCTTTGATAGAATTCTCCATATTCTTGGAGTGATTCAAAATTTAAAGTAGCTGGATCACACTTTGGTATTTCTATGATCTCATCAAGTGTGACCTCCAACTTATTTTTTTTGGTTTTATTCTTCTTCTTTTGTGATGCACCTGTATGTAAACCCATAGCCAACTTCTCTGCTTGGTCTGATATGCTACTTGATGGCTTCTATGGTGTTGTACCTTTTTCTTGCTGCTCAGTGTTTTCCTATCAGTTGTTTGAGGACGTCTCCTTATCTACCTTCGATGTATCTGCAACTTCACCTTTGGTGTCCTTAGGCGTGGTATCAAGTGTCTTATCTTGTTCATCTTTCTCTTTTTGCACTTCATCTGTATCTTTTATTTATGCATCTTTTTCAGTGTTATCTCCATCTTTTTGTGTGTGATCTATATTTGTAACATTTTGATCACCATCTTTTTGTTCTCCACCAATGACTATTTGTTCATCAGTTGTATCCTTCTTTTCATTAGATGTATCTTTTTGTTTATCAATACCCTTATCCTCGGGTATGCTTGTTTCCTTCTCAGGTAACTTCTCCTTTTATGAGATAATGTTGATGGCTTGTATCAATAGTGGTATCTATCCCGGTGTGTCTACCTATGATGAATCTATTATAGTGTCATGTTCATCAGTTTTGTCCTTGACAATCGTGATATCTTCATCTTTCTGAATCTCATGTGCAGGATCTCCTCCGGTAATATCAATAATTATATTGTCCAACCATATTTCATTTGCAACATCTATATCCTTATTGCCTCTTATGTTAAATGATTCTTCATTGACATCTTCATCATTGATAGTAATATGTTCGTGGCTCTGTTTAGCCTGATCATCTTTGTTTTGTTTATTCTCAGTAATAGCAATTTGTGACTCGGGACTTGTATCCTTTTTAGGTATATCAAGTATCTTTCTCCATTCAACCTCACTCTTCCTGTCTAGTTCAAGTAGATGTCCTTGAAGCACTTGGTAAGCTCTCAAGTTCGTTGAGAACCATTCGGAGTGATTCTTCATCATTTATTCAATCTCCTCCATTTTAGATTTGGGAGGCATGATAGATACTAGGGCTCTTTCCTAAATCTCTTTCTCAGAGTGTAAAGAAAATGTACATCTTGCCGATAATCTATCTTGAAGTTCTTTTGGCATATTATCTGCCAATTTTATTGGAAGATATTTGAATATACACATAATTTTGATAATTTCCTCTTCAATTTTATTTTGGTCCTCGAGATCCAATGTTAGCCATTTATTATAAAATTAAGGTTTTTTCTCATAAATGAAAATAGAGTTCTCGGTTATCTTTGTTACTTACTTCAACCTATGTAGCTGTTAGAAATTTGTTTGGAGTGTTGTGAGCTGAGTTGGAGTCACTCTGCAATCTTGTCGCTTCGTGATCTAGTTTCTCTCTAATCACTTGGTAGAAAATGAAACCCTTTCGTCATCTATTTATAGACTTTGCCCTAAGTTGAGTCATTAATGCTCAACCAATTCTCGGTGTGTGAAGATGGAGTTGTTGGGTGATACAAAATAAAATTCTCAGTGGTAACATGATGCTTTAGGGCAGCTATTAACTTTTTATGTTCACCGACGGATTTCAGTGTATGACGAAGACAAATTTTTCAACTCAGATGATTACCAAAAGATCTCGGTTTACACTAGTGACTTAGCCTTTATGTGTTAACCGATGATTCTTGGTAAGTATAAAGAACTTAGCATTGTATGTACACTGATGCATTTCGGTATGTATTTACCATCGAGATTGTTTTCATAGAATCATAACAAGCAATACCATAGTGCATCTTTAATCATGTTGATTTGGTATTTTAACTATGTATAATGGAATTGATGCAAAATATAACTTGGTATAATTCAGTTCTATACTTACTTGTTCTGCTTAGGTGGGGCTGGTGATGTCACCAAATCCTTTGGATAAGGTATCACCAATTGAATTGCTCGGTCCAACTTCATCATTCTTTGTAGCTTTCCTCCACATTTTGTTTCTCATCTTCCTAATGTCTTCAATGGTGTTTCCATTGGCAAAGGTGCTGGTCTCTATCATTGGGTCTCTGCAATCTTTCTTCAGATGACCAACTTTATGACAGTGTAGACATGTCATTCTGGGGTTAGTCCAGCTTCTAGACTTTCTTGTTCATTGTCTCATAAATTTTGCAGCTATGTGACCAAATCTTCCACATGCTGTGCAGTTTTCCCATGTATTGTAATCCCAAACATATTGGTTACGAACTCTTTTCTGTTGATAGGTAGTTTCATTTTCTTTAGGCTTCCATGCTTTCCTTTTCTTTTTCTAGCATTCAAGAGATGTGTGCCCATGCATTTTGCAAGTAGGACAATATTTGTCCATGTAGGTCTCCTTCTTTGGTTGTTTCACCTCAGATTTACATTCATATGCTTTATGTCCTTTCTTGTTACATTTATAACAAATTCCTATGAATGACGGTGTGGATTTAGGAATACTTTTCATTTTTCTCCTGCAAACATTTGATGTGTGGCCTTGCCTTCCACAGTGATTGCATGTCAGCTTTCTTCATCTTGGATTTGCATAGACATTCTTTAGATCAACTTGGTTGGGTGATTATCCATTCTCATTATAGCCTAGTCCAGTGTTTTTTTGGCTCTCCTTTGTCCATCCAGAAAATCATCCATCCTTTTATTTCTTTCTGTAGCTCTCTTGATTATGTCATTATACTGTTGCTGAATTCTTACTTCTTGTTTCAGCTTTTAATTGTATTCTCTTAGCTCACCGATAACTTCTATTATTTCAATGGGTTCTATATTCATTATGTTTTCCTCTTGAATCATAAGAATAATCTTATTTGTGATCTCATGATGTTCTGTAAGTCTTTGTATTTCTGACTCTTTCTCTTGTATCTTTTTAGTAATCTTCCTTCTATCACAATAGCTAGTGCTCTTTCTTTCTCATATTGTCTAGCATTGTTCATGACATCAATCATTCTTACCATCTATGTCTCTTGATCAATTTGTAGTGATTTTACTTGTCCAGGCAGATGTTGATTGATTTCATTCAGACTTGTGATGCTTTCTTCTGATGTGTCTGATGCTTTTCTAGTTGTTGATCCTGAAGATTCAAATAGATCTAGTATCTCTTCTTCATGGTAATCTGTTTCATTACAAAGAGATTCCATACTCTTTCTTTCATCTAGCGGCTATCTCATCTAGATTCTAGCTTGTTTATACTGCTCATATAAGATTTGAATTTCTAGCTTCTAATTTTCAATACTCTTGTCAAGCCTGTACTTCTCCATTGTATGATCTTTTCTCTTAATTATTTAAACTTTCCAAATAAGATATCTATCTCTTATACCAATTTTTGGAAATAATGAGAAGTATGTACTGAGAGGGGAGCGGTGAATCAGTACCTCTAAAACTTTTAGTTAATTAACCTTTAACCTTATGTAATCAAATCTTTTCTTTACCGATCATATATGTTGTTCTTTCTTTATGCATGTGATTTCAATTCATAATATTAATCATATGTAGACATTCATAGAAACATTCATGAAAGTAATTGACACATAACACAAGACATGGTAATGTAGAAAACCCCTGTTAGAAGCTAAAAACTACGGTGGGGAATATGGCACCCACAAAAACTTCACTATTTGCAGATTGGAAGGGGCTGGTTAAGGCTTACAATTTGATCACTTCTGATGATCTACCCTATTAGGAGTATTATGTGGAGACTGGTTAAGGTCTACTCTGTTAAGAGCTTTAGTAAAACTATTTAGTGTGCACTTGGTTAAGAGATTTATAATAGGATTGTTAAATCCACCTTTCTTGAAAGGATTTCTTCTATTTGCTACACTTGTTAGAATGCAGACAAAAATACTCATTGACCTGAGTGTGTGCAATCTAAAATTTCTTATTACAGATCCATTCAAGATTACATGTACAAAGTATCACCTAATGTGATTGATTAATACCTCTGTTGCTCAGTAGCCTTGGTTCTTGGTTCTTGACAACCAAATTCATCTTTTTTTGTTCTGCTTCTTGAAACTCTCAGTCTGATCCATAGATGTTCTCGTTGGCTACAATAATCATCTGATCCATTTCAAATGAATGATTACAACATCTATTTATAACATAGATTGACCTAATTAAGTTTCACATATTATAAAACTAACTCTATGATCAAAGGTTTACAACTTGACCTTGATCTCCTAGTTTGCATGTTTTTAATCAGTTAGAATAATTAAAACAATTACAATTATGTTTCTTGTTCCTCAAGAAATGGATTTAAAACAAATCAAAACTCTAAATATAGAATATAGCTGTTTTATCTGATGTGGAAGTTAGATCCACTTTTCTCAGGATATAATTAACTTTCGGTGTCTGATGCTTGGTTTTCTCTGAAATCAGTTTGACTGTCTTTCGGTGTTCCTTTGTTGAACTGTTTGTCAGGTTCCTTTACTGTTGGGTTCCTCTATTTTTTCTCTTTTGGTTTATAGTGTAACCTTCTTATCAGGTTCCTTTGTATCATCTTTAGGTTGCACTTTCAGTTTGCACTGCAAAAGTTGTGTCGCCGGGTTTCTCTTTACTTAGCACTTTTAGTTTGAACTAAAACTTGACTTTCAGTGTAGTGTAACCGATGGTTCAGACAACTATTTTCTCTTTGCATACTAATAGAAAAACTTATTTCATCATCTCATGTTACTTTTGTTAGAATAATATTATGATATTCTAAAGGGACAGTTGACTATGGCCTATGATATCCTAAAGATGATGACTTTGCCTTGAGTGCTTTTACTAATGTTGATTGGGAAGGTAATGTGGATGAAAAAAAGAGTACTAGTGGAGGTGCATTTATCTTGTGTAAGAGATTGGTTTCATGGTTGAGCAAAAAGAAAAAATATATTTTACAATCTATTGCAGAGGCATAATTGTTTGTTGTTGTAATCAATTGTACTCAAGTGGTATGGATGAAACAAACATTGAAAGATATTAGACTAGAGTATGATAAGTCTATTGCTATCTACTGTGACAATTCAAGTGATATTAACATTTCTAGGAATCTAGTGGTGCATTCAAAGATAAAGCATATGTCTATCAAGTTTCAGTTTTTGAGAGAGAAAGTTAATGATAAATAAGTCAGATTAGAGTATGTGCCTACAAAGGAACACATATAAACTATTTTCATGAAGCATTTGCCTAAAGACTCTTTTTATTATCTCAAAGGTAAGTTAGGGGTTCTTTCCGCTCCCGATTAGAAATAAGGTGCATTTTTTTTCATTAGTCTAGTGGAATTAATATAAATATTTTTATTTGGATTGATGTTTTGGTGGCTATTACTCAGGGGGAGTAGTCAACCTGGTGAGTTAGATGTTCGTATTTGAAGGGAAAAATGTTTGTTCATATTTTTGACCTCTATGGTTAAGCTCATATATGTGCCTTTTCCATTAATGTCAAAGTGGGAGAGATTGTCATGTGAAAAAAAAAGGGGGAGAAAATTTCAGTGAGGAGAGATTCAACTAAGGGAGAGAGATTCAGTATGAGAGGAATTATAGAGACTCTGAAAGACATGTTGGATATTGCTGGTAGTACTGTTGATTTGATTTCTTTGTGCATTGACTTTTTTTCACATCATATGTTTCCATCAATGCCAAAGGGGGAAAGTTTTGGAATAATATGCATATATGTGTTGCCATTGATGTCAACATAGTCTAAGGAAGTGTTCTTGTGATGTTCAGTAAAGTTGTTTGGTTTAGTATCAATAGTGTGTTGAAGATCAGTGTATGTGGATGTGTGTGTTGTGTTTTGGGATGTATTTAGTTGATTTTGTTCAGCCTTTAGAGGTTCACATGGTGATTTGAGTAAGTTATGGGTTTCTGTGTTGAGACTGATATTTTGGGCATTCAGAGGTGACAGTATAACAATAATTATATCGGTGGTGCTTTATATTGCAATATTTTCATGTGTAGATTTATGTAGCATGTTTGGGACATTGATGTGTGTCCTCAACTTAATTGGTTTTTATTTGGAGGTCCGCAAGCTATTTTTCTTGATTAACAGTCATTGCTATTGTTGTTCTTGAGGTTCGGTTTGATGATGTTGATGATTTTAGTTATTTGAGTTAATGTGGATGTTCCTAATGTAATTCATGATTCTTTTGGATGTTTCTCAATTGTTCTCCTATTTTTTTGTTGGTTCACATTGATCAAGGTGACCGCAGCTGATGAGTTTGTGTTCTTCATGTTCTTGGATGACTTGGTGGTGTAGCATGTTGTAGATGTTTGAGGCATGATTATTGGATGATTAACGTGTTTGAGGATGATTATTTTGACCCATGTTATGTCTTAGTCAAGATACATTGGTTCGCATTCAATATTGTAATTGAGAGAGGTTATATCTTTAATATTTTAGGTTCTTGACTAACCTTGAGAGGATTAGTTGATGAGATGTATATATGTAATTGTATTCATTTTTGGATTGGGTGCCAGAGTTTGTGGAAGTGTGGAAGAGTATGTGGATGTGCGAATATTGATCTTTGTGAAAAGAAAATTGTACTTCATTGGAACTGACCCATGCATGTTGAAGATGTTATTTTCTAGTTCATGATCTATGGATTGTTATCTATGTATTTGTAAGGTGGTGAGCCTTCCCAAGGGAGGAAGCCTTTTGTATTTGAGTATTGAGCTCTAGGCAGTGTGCCTGAATGCATGTGAATTCCCATTGTAATACTCCTACTATGGTATAGTGATTTTAATAGAGTACATCATCTTGTGGGTTCATCCCCACCGCGGTTTTTCCCTTGATCGAGTTTCCACAATAAAAATCTTGGTGTTATGTGTTTTTGATGTGTTTTGGATTTGTGCTTCATTATTTATTTATCTGAAATGAAGATAATGTTAAAGGTTATTTTAATTTGTGAATTTTTGGACACAACTATTCAACTCCCCCTCTCATTTATTTTCTGTCATATTTCTATAATAAATTCCCCTAATTTTTAAGAGTCATCCCCAACCATCCCCCAAAAATTAGCTCTGAACCATACCTATACCGTAAACATGTCCCCGTCCCCTAAAACATCCCCATCCCAAAAAATCTATGGAGCATAGGGAATATTCCATCTCAAAATCTATACAAAATATACATATGACAACTAAATGTGTCTATGACATTCTAGGGTATTGATGGATCATCAAAATGGAGCCTCTTTGAGGTAGTCTTCAACTTTGAAGGATCATACACAACAAAAATTCAATCCATTATTGAGATTATTTAAATTTTATATTAAACTATAATTAAAATTTAAAATTGAATTCTTGTGTGTACCTGTAGTCTACATCTCATAACATGGTCAGGGGTCCTTGAATATGTCTTTCATAGTGAAGGGATCTCGTTAAGACTGGGAACACTGACCTATATTTGTTCAGAAGCACAATTTAATAAATTATCCTATAAAGTTGTTGCTGATAGGAACATAAATTTGCTAAGCTCCTGAATTAAAATAAAAACATACATGTGTGGGTGGGTCTTCTTATGGAAGTGTTTTTGGAGTCAATAAGGATGTAAATCCCTACCGTTGTACCTCCCTCACACTCGGTGTTACCTACAAGAATAAAATAATATCAAAATATTAGTTAATATAGATTTTAAATAATGACAATCTTTATGACAAGAATGTATAGAATTAAAAAATGTAAACAACTAAGCACACAAATACATACCACATGGCTATCATGGCCAAATAAAATAGTCAAGAGGCTGGGCTATTCAACTTGTGCCATGCCATCCTCGAACATCAATCCCTATTAAATAGACCATGAAAATAAATATTAGTACACTCTAATGATAAGTACATCTATAATCATTCTCAAACTTTTAATTACCTTTCCCTTCTCAGTGTGTGTCACTGCACCCCCCTCACATTGCACCCCATGGAAGTAGGTGACACCTGCAAGAGTAAAATAAGATGAAAATGTTAATTAGTATATAATTTTTAATTATCATAATTTAAATGACAAAGATGTCTATTGATAAAAAAAAAGTAAACAAACAAGTTGGAAAATATATAACATAGAGCTCTCAAGGCCAAATGAAATGGTTGAGAGTGTGGAATCCTACACCTCTCTCATCTCCTCCTCTGTCATCAAATGAACATAAATAGACCATGTATTAAAACATATGTGTGTAGTTTGTTGGTAAACAGATTGTTCTTTTATGCTTTAACTCTAGAATACCCAAATATTTAAGAACAATTGAATACAACAGTTGGGAAATTGTAACTAAACAACTAATTTCCCTCTGAATTTAAAGGTACAACTCCCTTAAGTAAATGATCTTCAATGAATATTGATCTTTCCTATTCTAACAGGGGTATGTTCTTGACACGAGAATAGAAGAGGAAAACCAAGCTAAACCTAGACAAGAAATAGCTCGGGCAGGATAAATCTGATTCTAACTTTAGCCAATTTCAAGACTTCATCAATCATATGACTCCTTAAAACTGATAATGCAATAACTAATAATGAAAATGCAAATGCAAGACTTAAAGATATAATGATAAAATGATAATGAATACACCTATTTCACAGGGACATCTCCCAGACTTAGAAAAACACCATATTTCCCCTTAATTAACTATATCAAATCAGAAAATAGAATTCTGGTTCAACCACCAACTGTAAATATAATTCCAAAGAAATATTTGAATTCAATAGATAGATAAATGTAATGTAGTGGCATGGTTAAAGAGATGGCATTCATACATATAAATTTGACTCAACAAGATGCTATCTTTCACACCAAAATTTAGCTGAACTTTTCATTGATTTGGAAAATAATACATATAGGGTTCAAGAGTTGGACTGTTACAAAAGGGTAACCAAAATGGTTCCACTTCTCCAATCGGAAATGATAAATTTTTTTTTATCTATTACAATATAATCAAAATTTAGCACAAGAGGGAATCTATCTAGGCTTTGGTTTACTTCCCCTTGTCTAACTTAGCCCTATAGGCGGTGACAACTGTAATGACCTAGATGAGCTCTTCATTTCTATTAACATGGACATTGGTACATCTAATAAGCCACCTGGAATGTTCTTTGGCCAAGCTCTTAATTGCATCTGTCCAATCCTTCAGCTCTTCCATGGCTTTAAAAATACATCCGCTCAACTGGTCGAGCTATGGCACCTTGTCCAAATGGGTGGAAGACTGCTCTGACAACTTATGCACATACTCATAAAATGATTTCTTCATACTAGCCAGTCCAATCATCTCTTTTCCCTTACCACTTGTCTGTGATTCTGTGTGTAGACCTTGAAGGAGTTTAAAATCTTTACTTTGTTCCTCTTTGCTCTTGACATCTGTTTGTTGCAGCCCTATTTCAGCTTGGATTATCATCTCAATCTTAAATTCCAAGCTTTGAATCCATTCAAGAAAAGGCTCATCTCCTTTCTGTAATATCTTGGCCTTTAAAGCCTCCATAGTCTCCATCTTTACAGCCACATGAAGCATCACTATGCATTCTTGGCATCTCACTCTCTTAGATGCGAGAGTTTGCTAATTCTTATCAATATTACCCCTCTCTGTTTCTAGCCTTAAGAGAGCATTACCCAGTTTCTCAACAACTACTAGCCCTTTAGACTCAAGCCTCTAGATCTATCACTTTCTAATTTGCCCAAAGTGTCTGTCCTCTTGTAACTTGGCTATGATGGCTTGGTTCTCCATAGCACTGGGATAAAAATTGGTCTGCATACTGGGAACACTTGCTATTGGAGTGATGAGCTATCTGATGAAATTAGTTAGCTTATCTACTTCTGCTTTGAGTTAAAATTTAATTATTTTTAGCTCCTTGAGTTCTTCTTCTATTACCACATTGGTGGACTTCCACTAGTCTACTTTGGTGTCATGCTGAGCAAGTCCCATGTCAAACGACTGTAACTAAAAATCAGAGGTATTCATATCTTTGATTCTACCCTCCTTAGTAGGCTTGGAAACCTCCATAGTGAAATGCCCTTTTTCAGGATCCCAACCCAGCGTAGACATTGTCTTTACTTTCTTTTCTCTACTCACTATGGTGCTGGGTTGTAAGGCCCATGAGAGAGTGTCTTTGCTGGAAGCTCCTTCCTCTACTCTCTTCCTTTTCTACTCTAAAGTATGTTCTATCCATGATTCATCACTGGTATCTTTGGAAGTAGAAACCAACTCTTCTATGAACAACTTCCTTATGACCAGAGGAGTATCTTTTGGCCTGGAAGAAAATGGATTCACTGATGTTGGAGAAGGGGAGACTAATTTGATGACTTGAGAAACTTCTTGTTACTTCTCAACCCTCTTGTCTGATTCTGTAGCTGAGGTGTTGGATGTATCCTCACCCACCTCTACTACAACATGGGACACTTGTCTTGGAGTATCTTGGGTCGAAGTGCCGACTTGTGTATCTACAATAATTTCTTTAGCTGATTGCTCAAGTCCTGCACCTTTGTTGGTTTCTTCTATTTGCTTGGCCAAGTCTATAGAAATTTCTTCTTCTGTCAACCCAATATCTGGAAGCAGGCCTTTTCCACATGTCTTCTTTTGTTGAAATTATTTCTCAGGAGGTTCATCACCTCCACTGGCTGGCTGAGATGAACCTTTGGCTGTAGTTGGGAGTATTACTGAAGAATTTTTTGCAATGTTCAAAGTATCTTTTGCCAGGGTCCTTTGAGTAGGAGGATTCCTTTCTGACCTCTTTCTTTTTCCTGTAGTCCATTCAACCCACTGCTCTGTTCTTTTGTAAATTCCACCCATCAAGGTTTCCAAGTCATTAATGGCCTACCCTAACATGGGCTCAGCACTTATAGGAAATGGATTTATTTTCTCCAAATATGTATTATCATACATATGTTGACCATCATCTTCCAATCCTTCCACTCCAATGTTAACTTTGAACTTTTGATTTGTTCAATGGTTAACCTGGCGTAGAATCTCTCTCGGCTTTCTAAATCATCTTTGCAATTAGCCCAGTAGTCTTCAATATCATCAACATGACGAATTTCATGACTCATTTGCAAGATATCTTGGGCATAGTTTACAGGGTCATACTGTGGCCTCAAGACACATATGTCTCCTACTGAAACCTCTTTGATAATGTCTTCAAAACATTCTTTGCCTCAGATCGTGATGCACAACTATAGGCTCCAATGGTCATCGTAAAAATGTAGCCCTTCTTCCTAGCATAAGCACAAATCAAGTTCACTTGGAGTGTCTGCCTAACCACCTCCACTAGCACAATCATATCATTAAGGTATCTGGGAAGCTTCAAAGGGATGTCATCGAATCCTGCAAGACAAATATACGAGAAATGCACAAATTGAATGAAAAAACACCCAAATTGGCTGATAAAAGCCATGGCTTTAGGAGAAAATATACTTTCTAGACAACCTTGTAGCTCCTTGCATAGTCTCATTGTAAACACATTGTTAACTCTAAGATATTCAGCATAACTGTTATGCAATTGTAGACATGGGAAAATTCATAGCTTTTAACATCATCTGGGAACTCTTCTAATCTAGGAAGCCTTGGCCAATTTTGAATGTGGCTAATATATATATAAGGACCGAAGACATGTAGAAATCATTCTAAATTTTAGCTCTACTTAGGGCACTGGAGAGATTTTCGCTTACCATAAGGGTCCAATCAATAAAGTGGTGATGAGAACAAATCACTTGAACCAAGAAGAAATGGTGCTCGATGAAATTCAGTGCGTCACTGTCACCTCAGATTCTTTGGAGTAGCACAAAGATGTCTATGATCTCTGGCTTCAAATTCATTTCATATAATGTTTTGGGCAACTTTCCTTTGGCGCTCTTCGGGTCTTGAAACCATGCCTTCATTATTTATTTCTTCCATACTGCCTTCTTCGCTACATATTCAGTCACCACCCAACTATATGTCATTTCTGACTATTCATCCTGCTCTAGAATGTGTAGGGAATTCTGAATAGAATCTCGATCAATAGACATAAGAATTGTGCTGTTGGAGAGGAGGATTTGCTTGGCATTTGGATTATACCATTCTATGCACTCTCAAATAAGCTCGGGAGCTTGGCTGGCAATAGAAAAATTGACCGCTTCTACTAACCCGCTCTCTTTTAATTTCTCAATGATAAGGTGCATCTATCTTGCCTTCAATCTACTCTGAAATTTTTGCATATCGAATAACTTTAAGGAGGTCTCTGTAATTTTATGCCAATCAGATGTGATGCCATTCATCCCATCAAATCCCGTGAATCTAGTAGTCATACTTCAACCGATTATGATTTGAGAATAAGGTAGATCTCTTAGGAATGCAAGAGCAATGAACAACTATCGCTAAGAATTTTGAATTCGAGCAATTCGTCAAACAAATGGTAGCTCTTGTCTGGAATACTTTGCTGATTTTATAACTTTTGGACTCTTACCATTCAACGGCCAAATTTTCATGCCACACAAATGAAAAGACTAAGACATTAATGGAAAATTTTGTTATAGAGTAAAATGGATTTATTTGAATTAATTACTTTTACTCCAATAGGCCGTTAAGAAACATCCTTTCACTTTAGTACCCGTAACGGTAACTTTCTGGAGGTAGCGGAAAATTACTTTTCCGCTTCCCTTTCGACGGAGAAATGCCTCAATAGTGCTCTTTACTCAAAAATCCACTAAGGGAGAAATTTATCTTGTTGAGATGATAAAATGGAATATCTTAAATTCATCTACTTTCTTTAAGCCATAGATCTCTCATGAGATTGATTCTTCTTTAAAGTCCTTTCATAAAATGATTTGGCAGAAAATGCACTCTATAGGTAGAAACCCACCTGTTGGAGTAGAAGAGAAGCCATTTTCTAATTTTCCACCAATAGGCTTACATCTTGAATTCTTCCTCATTCAATCATTCATTTTTCTTGGAATAGATTTAATCTGAGTACCTAAAGCTTTCTTATTCCCAATTCCCTCTTTTCTGACTTCCATTGACCTCTGATACCCTAAGATCTATTTGTTGCGGAAAACACACTCTGTAGGTGATTTTCTGCCAAGGAGAAGCTTAGAACCAATTTTCTGCCATGCTGCCAAAGGGAATGCTTTGAGGAAAAAACTTCAAGTGCATATAAAATCAATGTTAGAATCCTTCAAAACATGACCTTTACCAGATTTGGAAACTTAACCTACCCAATGAAACACGATCTCAGAGACCAATTCCTCCCGAGTCACAGAAAAGAAGGCAATTTAGGGAAATCCGATAAAGGCCTTCTATCCTAAGAGGATAGCTAGACTTAGACTTAGGACTTACATGATGCTTTCAAGATCACTACTACAAATTAAACATACACTTTGTCCCTAAGGTATGCAGACCAAAGGTAGGGCAATGAATGGCTCTTTCTGGGGACTTGGGCATTCACATGTCCAAGCAAGGAACTCAAATCTCTAGTTTCACAAAGCTCAACAAAAAGGCGGCTCACAACAAAACTAAAGCAAGACACAGAAAGAAAAGAAAGAAGGAAACCTAACTAAGGAAAAAAAAAATATGAACTAAACGTAACTATGGTACAATACAAGGGTTACCTATTTTAAATTTAGATCTGATATAGCTTCAAGTCCTGACCATTATATGTCATGGGTAATGCTTCACCAACTAGATAAGTCAGCTTAAAAGAATTCCTCTCAAATTCTTGATGGATATTAAAGGGTCCTTTCCACAATGTTTCAAGCTTCCCATGCATACCTTTGGGTGCTCTGCGCTTGTCCCATAACAACACCATATCTCCCTCCATAAATATTTGGGGTCTACTCTTTTTATCAAACAAGTTATTCACATGCATTTGATGCTGTGTGATATGGTCTACCATTTTCTCTCTTTCTTCTTCAAGTTTGTTCAAGTAAAGAATCCTCTTTTCTAAACCATCTTCATATATGTCATCTTCTACTGTTGTTCTCAGTTTGCAAGTTGCCAATTTTAATGGTAATGGAAGACTGGCTTCAATTCCATAGACAAGTTCAAAGGGGGATACACTAATGGCTCTTTTAGGAGTCACTCTATCTTCCCAGAGAGCCTCATAGATTTTCTTGTGCCAAGTTCTCTGGTTGTCTGCTACAAGATTTTTCATGATGCTCACCAAATTTTTATTACTGGACTCAACATGACCATTTCCTTGAGGGAAATAGTCAGATGAATGACTAATAATAATGCCATATACAAAGAAAAACTTGGTAATTTCCTAGGAAGAAAAGTGTGTGGCATTATCCATAACTAGCTTAATAGGCACACCAAACCTTACCAGGATGTTTTCTTTGATAAACTCACATACTACCTCTGAAGTAGTTTTCTTGGTTGCCTTCGCCTGCACCCATTTCGTGAAGTAGTCAATCACAGTGATTATGTAAGTATGGCCCGTGCTAGACATGGGATTTATAGGACCAATAAAATCAAGGCCCCATTTTTGAAAAGGACCTTCAATTATCACTGGTCTAAGGGGTAGCTCTGCCAACTGTGGTTTTCTAGTAAACATTTTACATTTTTCACATTTTGCTACCCAATTATATGCATCTCTAAACATTCCTGAACAGTAATAGCACTGTCTCAGTATTTTGAATGTTGTGACTGTTGAAGAGAAGTGTCCACCACAAGCTTCATTGTGTAACACCCTTAACAACTTCTCTTGCTGTTGTTTGTCAACACACCAGAGGAAAGTTCCATCTATAGATCTCTTATACAATCGATCTTCCCAAATTATATATTTAGAAGCTTTCAATCTTAAATCTCTTCTTTGCTTCAAATTCAATCCTTTAGGGAATTCAGTGTATGTCGAGAAATAAAAAATATTTTCAAACCAGGGATCTTTCATACTTACAGCTAAGACCAATTGCATATTTTCAGGGTCTTTGTCCTCTATGTTTTCCGCCATTGACTCACACAGTGCATTTCCTCTCACTAATTTAGTGGGTTTGATTTCTATGTCATATTCTTGAGTCTTAGCTACCCAAGCTCCTCTGTTATTACATCCCACATCTTGCTGAGTCAATATGTTTTTTATTGCAATGTTAGGCACATATATAAGAGAGTGAGAGTGTAAAATGTAGAATCTGAAACTCTTTAAAGCTTTTACTACTGTGAAAGCATGTTTTTCATTATGAGAGTGTCTCAGCTCATGATTTTTCAGAGGTGTTCTCATGAAAGCAATAGAAGCTTGAACTCCTTCCTCATTCTCCTGCATGAGGATGGCTGATAGAGTGTGTTCAGAAGAATAACAATAGATTATGAAATCCTTCTTGTAATCTAGATGACATAACATCGGAGCATTGGCTATGGCATTCTTGATGCTTTTGAAAGCTTGTTTACCAGAGTTATTCCACTTTAAATTTACATTTCCTTTCATCATGTCCACTATGCACTTGGTAATCTCAGAAAAATCTGGAACGAACCGTTGAAGAAAGTTTACCTGACCAAAGAATGATTTCACTCCAGTTTTGTTCACTGGTAAGCTCAATTGCTAGATTTCTCTCACCCTTTCTGGATCAATTCTTATACCTTCCTGGGAAACAATGTGACCCAGCAATTTCCCTTCGGTCACATAGAAAACTAAATTTTTGGGATTCAGCAAAATCCCATCCTCTCTACACCTTTGCAATACTCTCCTTAAATCATTTATATGATCTACTCTTTTTTTGGAAAACACAGTGAGATCATCTAGATACATACCAATTATTTTGTTCTTCATATCACTGAAAGAAAGGTCCATACCTCTCTGAAAGGTAGCTTTAGCATTGATCAACCCAAATGGCATTCTGTGGTATGTGAAAGTGCCCCATGGAGTAGTGAAAGCCATTTTGTGTTGATTTTCTTTCTCCACTTCTATCTGGTTGTAGCTTGAGAAGCTGCCTAACATGGACATCATCTCAGCTCCGGCTATGGTCTGCAAAAAAGTGATAGATTTTGGGGAGGGCATAATTGTCTTTAAAGGAAGACTGATTAACATTTCTAAAGTCTACATAGATCCTTATTTATCCTTTCTTCTTCCTCACGGGAACTATATTCGCCACCCAGGTAGAGTGATGAATAGGGTAGATAATCCTTGCTTTAAGCATTTTATCCACTTCCCTAAATATTGCATCTACAACATTGGGAATGTAATTCCTTTGTTTCTGCCTGAATGGGGTAGCCTCAGGTTTTAAGGGAATCTGGTGTTTGAATTTACCATTCATAAAGCTTTTCAGATCTTCATAACTCCATGCAAAATAATCTTGGTATTCCAAGAAGAGTTTCCTGGCTTCTTCCCTTTCTTCTTCAGTGCAACATTTCCCAATACTGATCATTTTGGGATCCTTTTCACTTTCGATATTAATTCCTTCATACTCGCCAATGGTAGGACCTCTTTCAATTCTCTTCTTCTTAACAAAAGTATCATGTCTGTTGAAATTTTTTTCAAGGGTAACTAAGTGGGGAGGGATGATATTCCCTTGTAGCTGGATGATATCTGACTTATCTTTCTTTTGCTTTCCATGATAGTCTCCTTTATGACTATTAGGGGCATCTTTATGGAAGTCACCACCACTTTCCAAGAAGAGAAGGAGGTTCTTGTCATCCTCAAACACTTTCCAATCTTCCACATTGTCAGGTACAGATTGTCGATACATGACCTCCACTTGGTACTTCTTATCTTTGAACTCCGGGTGAGGGAGGAGTAATGAAGCTGACACTACTAAAGAGTCTGCCTTGGAATTCAATTCTCTCGATATAGCTTTAATAAAGAATGCATCCAATGCTTCTATTTTGTAGTTCTTCAATCTATGATTCTTTACAGAGTATTGGTTTTTAACATGGCATACAATTAGCTCAGTATCACCCCGGGCTCTCAAAATTTTCACCCCCTTTTCTTTTATAGCAATGATTCCTAACAGCAGGGCTTCATACTCAGTTGTATTGTTGGTGTTTCCAAACTCTAATTTGTACGCAATGGGCTCAGAAATGCCATCTGGAAATATAAGGACTATTGGAAAGTTGACTTCCTAAGGATGCATGACTCATTTTGTGTTGTCATCATGGCAAAAAAGTCATACTAAGTTTCTGTCAAAGATAACTCAGAAGGAAAAATGACTAAGTATGGAAACAAGGCAGACAGAGGTATTCAACGATCAACACATCAGAACACACGCAAGATATCAAGTTAGCATATGCACATTCAGATATATGTTCTATGACATGTGTAAATACTACATCCAGACACACATAGTACGAAACAATAGTACAAAGAAGTTATAGAAAGATCAGTAGACCAAAAGTCCAGAAGACAGATCATGGAAGCTGACTAGTGTTTTGATCAGCGTGAAATTTTTTGTTATGTAATCACTAAGCGCCTTTAATTATATTTTTGTAATTATTTAATTAGCATTGTTGTAAATATGCTTGAGCTGACTTGTTCGGAAGCATTGTGTATTTTGTTTTAGGGCTAACTAGAGTCTTGTTTTGGGTCACGCCTATTCGGATATGAACATATAAGTTTGTAATGTAAAGTTATGTTACAAGTGTCAATTATTATGTAAGAGGAAGATACAAAAGAGTAGTATGATGAAGTCAGTATATGATATAACTCTTTAAGAGAGTAAGAGCATTCACGCATACAAAGAACTGATCAGACAACAGTGTCATCACAACAGTTCACTTTTGATGTACTGTATATAAAATTTTAGAAGGTTGTAGCCTTCATCCTTTTGGGCAGTGAGCCTAGGCAGTGAGCCATATACATTTAATAGGTTTTTGTAAAAGACTCCTAATAGGGTCAGACCTTTAACCAGGTCATTGTACTCATATTGTAAAGACTGCTTCTAACAGAGCAAAGGAACTTTAACAGGTTCATTATACTAGTACAATATTTGTGGGTACTAATTTCCACTGGGGTTTTCCTCTGATTAAGGTTTCCCCGTAATCATATCATGTGTTATGATTTCTTATGTTAAGCTTCATTCAATGTATGTATGATTTATGTTTAAGTTGCTAAAAAGTAATAAATAGACAAACATAGATTCACCCCCCCCCCCCCTTTAGTGTTTCTAACAATTGGTATCATAGCTCTAGTCNAATAGACAAACATAGATTCCCCCCCCCCCCCCCTTTAGTGTTTCTAACAATTGGTATCATAGCTCTAGTCCTCTGAAAGAAAGTTTAACCACTTGAGGAGATCATGGACTTGGCAGAAGCAAAACATTTAAAAAAGAACCTTGAAGCAGCTCTTGAAGATCTTGATAGATCTGAAAAAGAAAATGAAGAAATTAGACTGAAAGTTGATGGCTCACAAATTCTTATTAAGAAATTAAGAAAAGATTTGAAATATTGTTCTACAAGTGATTTAGGGAAAATGATCAAAAAGCTCAATGAAGAGAATATGTCTCTGAAAGATAAAATTGAAAATCTAGATGAACAGCTAACTGACAATCAAATTTCTATTGAAGAAAAGATCAAGGAAAGCAAACAACTAGATGATAAACTCTTGAAAGCAAACATGAAAGTCCTGGAAATGGAAAACATAAAGAAGAAGTTGGAATCTGAATTAACAGAAGAAAAAGATAAGATTGATAAACTCCACACAAGTTCTGATTCACTTCAATCTCAGCTCAATGCACAAAAGCTAAAAGGAGACACTACTTGTCTTGGATACAGTGTAGCACAAATTGAAATCAATTCATTACAAGAAAGAAAGAAATACATGAAGCATCTTCAGAAGAAAAGAAAATTGAAAATATTGTAGAGTTTAAAACAGATCCACCTAAAGAGGAAATCAAGCAAGTTAACATAACTTGTTATGCATGTAACAAACATGGTTATTTGGAAAGAGATTGCAAAGAGGTAAGACCTTTCAATGGTTACTGTTTCTCCTATAATAAATTTGGTCATAGGGCTATACATTGCAGAACAAATCAAAGAAATCAGTCACAACAGAATCAAAGAAGAATGAATCAAAACAATCAGAGAAATCAACCTCAAAGAAATTTGCAGAAAACTACATGTTAGATATGTAACTACAATGGTCACATAGCAAAGCAATGCAGTATGATAAACAAGAACATCAGACCTCCTATCATTTTTCACACATGTGGAAAGGCTGGACACATTTCAAGGTTTTGTAGATCCAGAACTCAAAAGAAAGAGGATCCTAAGAAATCACTATTTGAAGAAGAAGGAGAAGTCAAGTTTGTTCAAGCAAGAGAAGATTCAAGAAAATTTTGGGTTGAAGTAAAGAAGGAAAATGTTGTTGACAAAGTAGTTGATGCATCCACAGTGGACGCACCCTCTACTTCTACTTGAATAGACCTTCTTGGTCTTAGGGGGAGCTATTCTAGCTCAGGACCCCTGCGCGGCTGGTATACTCACCTCCGAGTATGCGCCTATGGATTCATGGTTATAAGCACATAATATTGTAGCATACATACACACATTGTCTCAAATCATTGGGATCAAAGTTGCAAATTCTCTAAGTAATTTGCATATGGTTGCAAACATTAAATGCAGTAGCTTTTATAAAAGAATGTAAATGTTCGATCTTCTTCACACTTGCATTCGAGATCACAAAATTTGGAGAGCATTGGAGCACTGAGCATCAAAGCACAAAAACATAACGGATTTGGCAGCTAAGCAAATGGATAAGAAGTTGAAACGGAACCCTAGCAGTCGCGCTGTTTCAAAATTTTGTGAAACCCTACTTAATCAAGTTCAAAATAAGTATGGTGACTCTAGTAGTATTGGATATTACAGAGAGGAAGAGATTTATATTTAAGAAACATCCATTCAAATACATACTAGATGATGTGGAAGGATATTTCTCCAAAATCCCACTAGGTGGTGTTCATGTAGAAGATATCCGCGCATATATTTACTATAAGAAGGAAACAGTAGGAGATATCAACATAGCCACTCATATGGGATCTATGATGAAACCTGATTATACATTCAAGGATGAGTTCACGCACTTGATTGATAACCCTATCTTCAAATACTCTAATGCGCATGAGTTTGATGAGCCATAATGGGTGAAGATTTTGCTAAGCATAATACACGATGATCTTTACTGGATTGGTGAGGTTCCTGTGCACATCACTACAGACCTAATCCATGAATTAACGAGACTTCCCAAAACTAGACTAGTTCTGCCTACGGCAAGGATGTCAAGAAGCAAGTTGAACAAGTTTGCTTATCTAGACGTGACAAGTGTAGGATGACAGTTGACCCTATCAAGGAAGATGACATAAAGCTTCTAACAATGATACTTGGGTATAATTTTTTGCAAGCAAGCAGGTTAAATAGTGCCTTTGCAGCAATAGTCCTAGCAGCTATCAGAATGGTGAAGGATAACACCCAATACAACCTATGTGAGATCTTGCGCGCTCAATTGATCGAAAACATTTGAATCATCAAGCATGACAGGAGAAAGACATTCAGGTTTGGATCTTTCATCATCTACTTGTATTTCCATATTGTTGGAAAGGTTGCAAACCTTTACCTAGACAGGAGCAAACCCACAATGTCTCAGATTTCACTTAAGGCCACTTTAGAGAGCAGTGTAAGGGATGCCATGGATATGGATATCAAGACATTTAGGATCAAGATGCAGAAAAGGTTCAGATTATCTAAGAAGATAGTTGAAAAATATAAGGATACCATATGTTTCATGGTGGAAACAAATTGCACTTGCATGGAGGCTGTTGAACCTAGAACCAAATGGATTCATCCTCTTGGTTATGAAGTAGAAGAACATGTGTTAGAAGGATATGTAAAAGTTCTATTGTTTGCGCCCAAAGATCCAAATGAGCTTCTATGGGGCACTTATAGAGAGAAGACCAATGAAGTGGATACTATCTTACACAGTGATAATAACAAAAGGAAGGCATCCAAAATTACATCTAGCATTCTAAAAGTTCATGGAGTCACTCAAGAAGATCTTGACAAAGCTAGAGAAGTCAAGATAGCCAAAGAACTTAAGAAGACATATGAGATCCTGAAGAAGAAGAAAGTAGAGAGCACCTCTGCGCCCTCTACCACTATTGACCTAGACTCATCTCCACCTTCTATACTAATCAAGAAGTCTAGAGGAAGAAAAAAGGCACCCACAAATCACCCATCCTCAAGGAACACTCGGAGCAAAGCAAGGAATACTCAAGCTCCTCCTGAGGTAGGATTTAGACCTAGTCTAAATGTTTTGAAGAATATGATTGTAAATGAAGGGAGATTAGATACACTTTCTAAATTCTATGACAAGTATCAAGAGATGGATAAGACTGAGATACATTCTATGATCATATCACATATGATCAAGTTTAAGAAGTCTACTCTTGAACTCAAAACAGTGATACCGGATAAGTTATGGAACATACTGGAGATCATGAAAAGACATGCAATAGAGGAAGACATGAGGATTAGAGAAGAAACATTGGATACTCTTCTCCCTATTGTAATCACGTAAAAATGGTCACCTAAACCCTAGACCCCCAATCTCAACAATTAATCAAGAAACCCTAATCTTGATTAAACCTAAGTCCTAAATGAAACAGACAATTATCAAATTCAAACTGATCTGACCTAAACCCTAGGTCCTAATTGATCATCTTACTTGATTAATTAATTAATTCCTAAAATCACACTATATTGGCAAATATATCTTATGTTAATTGTTTAATTGATATTATGACATATTAATTAAATAAAAATTACAAAATTGTCAATTAAATCAAAAAGGAATTAAATTAATTATAAAAAACATAAATGTGCATTCAAAATCAATTAAATTATTAAAAATGCATATGACATCATCAAATCCAGTTAACTGATTTATCAAAATGGAAACAATCCAGTTCCACTTAGTTAACTGATTCTCCACTGTTTATCATTTTGGAAACATTTCAATTAACTATGAACTGATTTTGGAAGTTTCCAAAATAACTGATCAGTCAGTTCAGTCAACTGACTCTCTCGACCAATCAAATCACTTACACATGGATTGTGCTTCTTCAATAGAATCTAAGCCACTCTTTTTGTTCGATCTTGACCGTTGATTCGAGAGAGATTTATATAAAAGAGAAGCTATTTTCCTTCACAAAGAATCCCAAAATTTTAATATCATTATTATGCTGTAATTTGCATTCAATCATTTATCATTTTAGCTTTCAATTTGATTAGCATTTGGTTTACTTTTATGCAATCATGCAAATCTAATCATAGAGCACACTTCCATTTGGTGTATTAAAAT
>MU223802.1:406179-429744 GCA_018584345.1 Thuja plicata | reverse complement strand
ACAAACACTGATTTCCCCCCCCCCCCCCCCTCTTAGTGTTTCTAACAAGGACTACGCCTTCACCAGATCCCGACGATGCACAACTACCATCAAATTCAAGGGTCCAAATATCTGATGGTGTTTCTTTAGTGGAAGAATGATCTTCTTCTTCTCCTAGTTCATTTTCCTCATCATGACCATCTGTAAACAACATATAATTGCCAAATTCTAATTCCTAATATAGAATCTAGGCTTTGGGATCATCAGACTTCAGCGCTGTGAATTTTTACTTTTCCTCAGGGACTAGTTTTATCTTTTTTCTTCCCACTAGGATCAGAGCTTGAGACCAATCTATCTTTATTTCCCCTCCTAGATCTCTGCAGAAACTCCTCCTTAGTAACAAGCCGTAACTAGTAGGTATATCAACAACCAGTACTATTAACAACATTTTATTCTCAGGATGTGCTGCTAGAGCCACTTGGGCATCTTTGATTTGCCCAAACAGGGGTACTTGTTTGGAATCCATAGAGTAACACCTACCATGAGCTTTAGTGAGGGTAATTCTTAAGGCTTTAGCTACAGTTGATGGCATTACATTGTCTGAGGCTCTAGAGTCTATTATGCAATTGCTTAACTTGCAACCATTAATATACAATGACACATAGAATGGGTTAGGCTTTTGGCTTGGGAAAGTAGCCAACTCAGATGACTCACCTTGCTCAATTAGGTCTGAAAATATAGACTCATTTTCTATGGTAGTCATGGAATTTTGAATTATATTTTGACTCCCGTCTTTACAGTAATATACAAGCTTTTGCAGTTCTACAGGATTGGACTTAAGGTAGTCTATAGGGGAAATTTGAATTCTAGAATCTCTACAAAATTGAATATTGTCAAAAGAGCTTTTCTCCTTACCTAGTTGTATAATCCTCACTCCTTGATTGGCTTCCTTAGAATTTGAAGTAGATGCCTCATTATTCTTTGGTGGAGATGTGGAAGTAGGGCCTTTATCTTTCTGACTCTAGGTTAAGACTGTATAGGAGGTCCTGTCTATGGTAGCATAACATGTTGCTCCTTGTTCTGAATCTAATTCATACTATAAATATAAGTTTTCAGAGTCACCATGTGAATATGAATCTGGCTCAGCTCTAGACACTCCAGCATTCCATTTGTGTGTCTGATGCATTTGCCAAGCACAAGCTACATCGAGACAAATTTCTCCGTCATGGTTTGTAGTTAAATGGAAGGCACACATGTTTCCCCTTTTAGGAGGAGCTTCTATAGCTAACCTCTGTGGTGGAGCAGTCAACTATAATGTCTTTCCATCGGCGTTCCTCCCTTCATTGTTTCTTCCAGGCTGCTCTTGAAAATTTTACTACTAGGGATTATTAAATCTAGGAAGCTGTCTCTTGAAGGTGATGAATTCATTGGATAATTTTTGAATCATCTCATCTGATGATGTGGTATTACTAGTACTAACTCTATATTGTATCTCTCTTTTCCATTTTCCCGCCGATATCATGTGGTCTTCTAATTCCACCGCGGTTCTTTGAGCAAGGTCCAAAGTGGCTAGATTTGTTCTTCTCATATCATAAGTAATGTCGGGAGGCATAGCGCTTATGAAAAACATTTTCAAATTCTTGGCAATAGGCCTGTCGGCTGTTGGGATATGATTCACAAGCTTGTTGAATTTAGCCACAAAATCTCTCATACTAATAGAAGGCTCTTTCTTGATGGAGGTCAATTATGTCAGTAGTGCATGTTCATCCTTGGCAGTTTTAAATCTTCCTTCAAAAGTAGCTCTCATGGAAGCCCAATCTGTGATAGAGGAATTGGGTAAGTAGTGAAACCAATCAGCAACACCTTCAACCAGGGTTTCAAAGAATAATTTTACGGCCACATCTTCTTCTCACACTACTAAGATATTCACTGAAGCAAAGAATGCAGCAATGTTTTCATCTGTAGATACTTTCCCATCTCTAGAGAATTTGGGGAAATTATTTCTTGAATCTAAGGGAAGTGGGTTATATGCTGCTAATTGTAATGGTCCAACTGCAGCGGCCCAAGGAAGTGCCATAACTACTAGAGGTAGATAGGGTGTTAGGTTGACAATAGGGGGAGCAACTACTTCGTGCAAAGTTAACACTTGACAAGTTGTAGAAAAAAGAGTTGATTGTTTGGGAGGTGAAGGAGGTATACTTTTTATCTAAGTATTTTTGTTCTTCCGATGGGGTACTTTAAGTAGAGAAAAATCAAGGTTTGCAAGTCTCTCAAGAACAGGGTCTATGTCACCTTCCTTCTTTGCACTTCTAAGAAATCTCTTGGACTCCAGGGTTCTGACTAGTCTTCTAGTTTGGCTTCACGCTCTTCTTGGTGTTGTGCCCTTCTCATATTTCTCTTTCAGATGTCTTCTTCAAGTGCTTATGTTCTATCTTCTTCACATTCCAAGACTTGACTAGCGTTTCTCTAGTGCTCAGTGTTTCTTCTGTATCTCCAGAATAAAGTATTCAGTAAGGAAATTAGATCCTCCTATTCATCTTGGAATCCAAGATTCAGTTGGAGCACAGGAATTATGTTTTCATGTGGAAGCACCATCTTTCTCCATGTTATGCTTTTGGTATTACGACTATTCATTTCCCCAATAGAGTCACCAAAAATCTATTGGTAAACAGATTCTTCTTTTATGCTTTAACTCTAGAATACCCAAATATTTAAGAACAATTGAATAGGATAGTTGGGAAATTGTAAATAAACAACTAATTTACCTCTAAATTTAAAGGTACACCTCCCTTAAGTAAATGATCTTCAATGAATATTGATCTTTCCTATTCTAACAGGGATATGTTCTTTACCTGAGAACAGAAGAGGCAAACTAAGCTAAACCTAGACAAGAAATAGCTCGGGTAGGATAAATCCAATTCTAACTTTAGCCAATTTCAAGACTTCATCAATCATATGACTCCTTAAAACTGGTAATGCAATAACTGGTAATGAAAATGAAAATTCAAGACTTAAAGATTTAATGATAAAACGATAATGAATCAACCTATTTCACAAGGACATCTTCCAGACTTAGAATAACACCAGATTTCCCCTTAATTAACTGTATCAAATCATAATACAGAATTCTAGTTCAACCACAAACTGTAAATCTAATTCCAAAGAAATATTTGAAATTAATAGATAAATAAATGCAATGCAGTGGCGCAGTTAAAGAGATGACATTTAGACATACAAATTTGAATCAGCAAGATGCTATCTTTCACACCAAAATTTAGCCAACCTTTTCATTGATTTGGAAAATAATACATAAAGGGGTTATAGAGTTGGACCGTTACAAAAGGGTAACCGACCTGGATGAGCTCTTCATGTCTATTAATATGGACATTGGTATATCTGATAAGCCACCTGAAATTTTATTTGGCCAGGCTCTTAGTTGCATCTGTTCGATCCTTCAACTCTTCCATGGATTTAAAAATACATCCGCTCAACTGCTGGAGCTATGGCACTTTATCCAAATGGGTGGAAGACTACTCTGACAACTTATGCACATACTCAGAGAATGATTTCTGCATACTAGCCAGTCCGATCATCTCTTTGCCCTGACCACTTTTCTATGATTTTGTGTGTAGACCTTGAAGGAGTTTAAAATCTTTGCTCTGCTCCTCTTTGATCTTGACATTATTTTTTTGCAGCCCTATTTCAGCTTGGATGATCATCTCGATCTTAAATTCCAAGCTTTGAAGCCATTCAACCAAAGGCTCATCTCCTTTCTGTAATATTTTAGCCTTTAAAGCCTCCTTAGTCCTCATCTTTACTACCACATGAAGCATCACTATGCGTTCTTAGCATCTCACTGTCTCAGATGTGAGAGTTTGCAGATTCTTATCAATATTACTCCTCTTTGTTTCCAGCCTTAAGAGAGCATAACCCAGTTGCTCAACAACTACTAGCCCTTCAGACTCTAGCCTCTCGATCCATCACTTGCCAATTTTCCAAAAGTGTCTGTCCTGTTGTAACTTGGCTATGATGGCTTGGTTCTCCGCAGCACTAGGATCAAAAGTGGTCTGCATACTGGGAACACTTTCTATTGGAGTGATGAGTTGTTTGATGAAATTAGTTAGCTTAGCTACTTCTTCTTTGAGTTTAACTTTAGTAGTTTTTAGATCCTTGAGTTCTTCTTCAATTACCACATTAGTGGACTTCCACCAGTCTACTTTGGTGTCATGCCAAGCGAGCCCCATGTCAAGCTACTGTAACTGAAAGTTGGAGGAAGTCACATCTTTGATTCTTCCATCCTTAGTAGGCTTGGCAACCTCCATAGTGAAATGCCTTGTTTTAGGATCCTGACCCAACGTAGACATTGTCTTTACTTTCTTTGCTTTACCCACTATGGTGTTGGGTTACAAGGTCTGTGAGAGAGTGTCTTTGCTGGAAGCTCCTTCCTCTTCTCTCTTCCTTTTCCACTCTAAAGTATGTTCTATCCATGATTCAACACTGGTAACTTTGGAAGTAGAAACCAACTCTTCTATGAACAACTTCCTTATGACCGGAGGAGTAGCTTTTGGCCTGGAAGAAAATGGATTCCCTGATGTTGGAGAAGAGGAGACTAATCTGATGACTTGAGCAGCTTCTTGTTGCTTCTCAACCCTCTCATCTGATTCTATGGCTGAGGTGTTGGATGTATCCTCACCCACCTCTACTGCAATAGGGGACCCTCATTTTTGAGTATCTTGGGTCGAAGTGTCAACTTGTGTATCTACAACAATTGCTTTAGTTGTTTTCTCAAGTCCTGCACCTTTGGTGGGTCCTTCAGTTGGCTTGGCCAAGTCTGTAGAAACTTCTTCTTCTGTCGACTCGATATCTAGAATTGGGCCTTCTCCACATGTCTTCTTTGGTTGAACTTCTTTCTCAGGAGGTTCATCACCTCCACCAACTGGCTGAGATGAACGTTTGACCGTAGTTGGGAGTATTACTGAAGAAGTTTTTTCAATGTTGAAAGTATCTTTTTTCGGGGTCCTTTGAGTAGGAGGCTTCCTTTCTAACCTCTTCCTTCTACGTGTAGTCCATTCGACCCACTGCTCTGTTCTTTGTAAATTCCACCCGTCAAGGTTTCCAAGTCATTAATGGCCCGCCCTAACATGGGCTCAGAACTTATAGGAAGTGGCTTTATTTTCTCCAAATATGTATTATCATACATATGTTGACCATCATCTTCCAATCCTTCCACTTCAATGTTAACTTTGAACTTTTTGATTTGTTTAATGGTTAACCTGGCGTAGAATTTGTCTTGGCTTTCTAAATCATCTTTGCAATTAGCCTAGTAGTCTTCAATATCATCAATATGATGAATTGCATGACTCATTTGGAAGATATGTCGGGCATAGTTTATAGGGTCATACTTCAGTGTCAAGAAATCATATGTCTTCAACTAAAACTTCTTTGAGAATGTCTTCAAAACATTCTTTGCCTCAGATCGAGATGCACAACTGTAGGCTCCAATGGTCATTGAAAAATCATAGCCCTTCTTCTTAGCATCAACACAGATTAGGTTCACTTGGAGTGCCGGCCTCACCACCTCCACTAGCATGATCATATCATCAGGGTATTTGGGCAGCTTCAAAGGGAAGTAATCAAATCCTACAAGATGAAGATATAAGAAATCTGCAAATTGAATGAAAAAGCACACAAAAATTGGCTGATAAAAGGCATGGATTCAGGAGAAAATCTCCTTTTTGGACAATCTTGTAGCTCCCTGCACAGTCTCATTGTAAACGCATCATTAACTATGAGATATTTAGCATAACTGTTATGCAATTGTAGACATGGGAAAAATTCATAGCTTTTAACATCATCTGGGAACTCTTCTAATCTAGGAAGCCCTGGCCAAATTTGAATTATGGCTAATAAATATAAGGACCGAAGACATGTAGAACTCATACTAAAGTTTAGCTCTACTTAGGGCACTAGAGATATTTTCTCTTACCGTGAGGGCCCAATCAATAAAGTGGTGCTGAGAACAAATCACCTGAAGCAGGAAGAAATGATGCTCGATGAAATTCAGTGCATCACTCTCACCACAGATTCTATGGAGCAGTACCAAGATGTCTACAATCTCTGGCTTCAGATTCGTGCCGTATAATGTTTTGGGCAAGTTTCCTTTAGCGCTCTTCGGCTCTTGAAACCATGCCTTCATTATTTATTTCTTCTATACTGCCTTCTTCACTACATATTCGGTGACCACCCAACTATATGTTATTTTTGAGTATTCAGCTTGCTCTGGAATGTGCAGGGATTTCTAGACAGAATATCAATCAATGAATAGAAGCACTGTGTCATTGGGTAGGAGGATTTTCTTAGTATCTGGATTATACAAGGCTATACACTCTCGAACAAGCTCAAAAGCTTGGATGGCAATAGGAAAACCGACTGCTTCTACTAACCTACTCTCTTTTAATTTCTCAGTGATAGGGTGCATCTGGCTTGCCTTCAATATGCTCTGAAATTTTTTCATATCAAAGAACTTTAAGGAGGTGTCTGTAATCTTATGCCAATCATATGTGATTCCATTCATCCCATCGAATCTCGTGAATCTAGTAGTCATACTTCAACCGATTATGATTTGAGAATAAGGTAGATCTCTTAGGAGTGCAAGAGCAATGAACAACTATCGCTAAGAATTTTGAATTCGAGAAATTCGTCAAACAATTGGTAGCTCCTTTCTAGAATATTTTTCTGATTTTATAAATTTTGAATTCTTACCGTTTAACGATCGACTTCCCACGCCACATGAATGAAAAGACTAAGACATTAATGGAAAAATTTGTTATAGAGTTAAATGGCTTTATTTGAATTAATTACTTTTACTCCAATGGGCTATTAAGAAACATCCTTTCACTTTAGTAACCATAATGGTAACTTTCTGGAGGTAGCGGAAAATCACTTTTCCGCTTCCCTTTCGACGGAGAAATGCCTCAAGAGTGCTCTCTACTTGAAAATCCGCTGAGGGAGAAATTTAGCTCATTGAGATGCTAAAATGGAATGTCTTAAATTCATCCATTTTATTTATGCCCTAGATCACTCATGAGATTGATTCTTCTTTAAAGTCCTTTCATAAAATGATTTGGCGGAAAACGCACTTCGCAGGTAGAAACTCGCCTGTTGTAGTAGCGGAGAAGCCATTTTCCGCTTTTTCACCAATAGGCTTTCATCTTGAATTCTTCCTCATTCAATCATTCCTTTTGCTTGGAATAGATTTAATTTGAGTACCTAAAGCCTTCTTATTCCCAAATCTGTCTTTTATGACTTCCACTGACCTCTGATACTCTAAGTTCTGTCTATTGCGGAAAACACACTCTGTAGGTGATTTTCCACCAAGGAGAAGCTTAGAACCAATTTTATGCCATACTGCCAAAGGGAATGATTTAAGGCAAACACTTCAAGTGCATATAAAATTAATGTTAAAATCCTTTGAAACATGACCTTTACCAGATTTGGAAACTTAACCTACCCAATGAAACACGATCTCAGAGACCAATTCCTCCCAACTCAAAGAAAAGAAGGCAATTTAGGGAAATCTGATAAAGGCCTCCTATCCTAAAAGGATAGCTAGACTTAGTCTAAGGACTTACATGAAGCTTTCAAGATCATTACTGCACATTAAACATCCACTTTGTCCCTAAGGTGTGTAGACTAAAGGTGGGGCAACACAGTAATAATAAGTTATCTAATAAAAATATTAATTTAAAATTAAATGCACTGTGACATTAAACGTTAAGTCTTACCATAACATGAGGAATGAATGATGGCTGCACCTTCTCATCTCTCATATGTGAGGACTCTCCATGGTATTCTCCAGTCCCTATTATCAAATCTAGCGCATCATCCATATCATCAACCTCATACTCTTTTGCATCCATAGGGTCCTCAATAGGCTCATCGAGGGGACCCAATCATATATTTTTGCATGCACTGCAAGTATGGGGAAGACATATGTGCATTCGAGGAGGATGTATCAATAGCACCAGGAGGTTGTGCCAGTGATGCACTCATTGTAACTAAATGGCTGATCAAAGTGTGAATGACCCTAATGGTCTCTGAGGTAGCTTGTGCAATAATGTATGGATGATTCAAAGGAGGAGGGGGAGCAATAAGAGTAGGAAATATATGGGCCCTATACTACTTGATGTGCCCCTAGTCTATCTAGAGGATGGCCTCCACATACACCCATGAACACTCTCATACTCCAATAGTTCACATGATGACCCAACACAAACTCATCATATAGTTTTTGAATGAAATAAAAAGGGGCATCCATATTTTTGTTGGATGGTTTATCAAAAACCATCCACCAATGATCCTAGAAGTTGTCTTGTATAGAAACATGCATGCACCATTTCATGGATAACTTCTTTTTTTTGGTATCAATAATTTGTCCAGTACGAGGATTCATAAATAGGGAGCATATTTGTTGTTTAGTGATTCCAAGGGCCTTCACCCCGTCATGATCCAACCCATCATCAAACTGGACATGCATGACCTCTCACCATTGAACTGCAACATTATGATGCATGGTGAGGGTCTTCATTAACTATATAATAGAATCTATTGTAGTAAATATTGGAGCTATTCTAGGGATCCTATTATACACATTTCTAATACCCCTTAACTGATTCAAATTATTGGCTGTAAGGTCTTCTAATGGCCAAGGGTTTATCACTGGAGGGTTTTCTGCCTGTGGGTCTCTTGGCTGTGGGTTTCTAGGCTCGGGATTATCAATATTATCTACCATATACCCAATTAAATTCCAAATTCATATAAATTAAATGAATTTTAAACAATATAAAAAATTTCAAATTCAAAAAACCTATTTTTCACCCAAAAACTAAAAATGAAACTAAAATTTTTAAATAAATGTAAAACATACAATTAAATTCATAGCTGGTTATGAATTTGTGAAAAAATGCCCTCTATGGATCAGATTCAGATAATATCTAATATCAGATACAATTTTTTTTCTCCCCAAATGTCATGGGTAAAATGACCCACAACATTTAGAATATTTTAGAAATAGCAGCGGTATCTGATGTAGACGTCTAAAATCATCCTTATATTAATTTAATTAATATTCCCATAACATTATAGTTAATTTTAATTAATTATATTTTTTATATTCTCCTATCTATTTAATTAAATTTATTTAATTAAATATGATTCACTTCCCTTAGTATTTAAATTTAATTTAAATACTACCCCTTTCGATGTATTAAATCTTATTTAATACATTACCCCTCATTAATGGAATGAACTTAGTTTATTTTCATTGAATCTTGCATATCATTTTTAGCATAGCTTTTCATTATCATGTTTGATGAAGGCTTGAGACAAGTTCCTCATACTTGCTCTTGAGTTCTTCACATTATTAGCTTGCATTTTCAATCAATAGTGGGATTTTAGTATTGTGTTGGGAGAGCACACCCACAAACCTCTCTAAGAGAAAATCAACAAGGCTTGGGTGCACTTGTTTAGCTGATCAGAGGTCATAGTGGTATCTTTTACTTTAGAGTATGTTTAGATATGTTAGATATGCATATTTGATGTATTTCTCTAATGTTTGCATGTCTGAGCGTGCTCCAGACAGGTAGGTTTCCAGCATGTACATTTTGGCACACCCAGTGGGACCCATGTCCCTTGTTTTCTAACATTTTTTAAAGATTTTTCGTAGTTCAAAAAAATTTCACGCAGACCCGTTTGCACTCTGGAGTCGCTGTTTCCGCAGATTGTTGTCTCCACTTCTCGGCCATTTGTGAAACTCATTCGTCTGCACTTATACTTCACCGTCTCCACCTGTTTAAGAAAGACTTACAGAAAACTATGGTTTAATTTACTTTTTGTCAACTTTTAGCATTTTTAACTCTCAAATTTCTGACAGTAACAAAGTTTTTAAGAGTTAAATGTTGTCTGGTTGGATAAAAGTATTATTTTTAAGTTTGAGTAAGTTTTTTCTTTTTTAACAGAATCTGACTGTTAGTATTTTGCCATCTGTGCAGGTCTTTTGCCATTTCTGCAGATCGTCGTCTGCGCAGATCACCGTCTGCGCGTTTTATGAGTTTTGTGGTTTTGCAGTGTTTAATATCTGAAATTCCAGACTACTGACAAATTTTCTGCAGGTTCCTTAAATTAATTTAATAGATTATCTAAATGAACTTGTATGATTAATCATTTGTCATTGGAATGAATGTTGTTTAAAAATGAAAATTACTCAATCTTGAATGTTAAAGGAATAAACATCATCAATCTTGAATGACATAAAGTAAATGAATACACATTTCCAAGCTTTCCTCTTTGTTGTGTGGGAAACAAATTGAACTTGTATGTTTAATCACACTATTGTGTCTTTTGCTTAGGTAGAAAACACATAGTTTTCTTTAATTAGGTTCAATTTTGGAATGAACATTTCTTGGTGTACATTTGAAGAAGTGTTTCTCAACACTTCTTTCGAGCTATATGTTATTAGATTAAAACCCCTTTAACATAAGTGACGCTATGATTAAGTTCTAACCGTATCCTCTCCCCTTGCCTTCGCAGATCTTGGGTGAAGAGAAAGCTTAGCCTAATCAAGCTTCTAGAGAGGCATGTCTAGAGGGTGCGCTTCCCCTTTAGAGGACAACCTGAAACTGGTAATCCCTTCGGCCAGTATAGAAATAAAGTGCGACCCAAAGGTACTCTTTATCCCTTCAAGCTCAAGTGGGTCATGTTCAATGGTAGTCCATACTGAGTGAATATCCTCAGCATATTGGCATGGTTGAACTAGAGACTTAAATGTCTCATGTCATACAAATCGATTGCGGGGATGCCATGAAACCTTGCTAGTAACTATAAATTAGTAGCCTACCCGATTCACCTTTGAATGGTGACTTATTATAGTGCAAGGGGAGGGAAGATTCTCCCCCCAAGATTCCCATCATACGTGTCCTGGGGTATTGTGTTGCGAAAGAGATCTTCATAGCACGGAAACAATACCTGGAAAAAGGCAAAAACACGGGCGCCCTTCCGAGGGTGACATGTTGTGTGAGCTGAAGGACTACCAAGCAATGGGCCTATAATATTTCATGCGAAGCCAAATTCCTAAGGTAGCTAATGTTTGAACTGTCTTCGTTGTGCTAGACCCAGTAAAAACATAAGTGGCTTGAAAGAGTCACCTGAACATACACAAATGAGATATTACAAAGTTGAAGCAAGATTTTCTAATGTCACATTTGCTAGTATCCCTCAAGGTTTCTTTGTCCCTTGTTGGATTTTTTTGAGACGTGTGTCTATTATTTTCTGGATTGCTTGTGCTGAAAATTAGTTCTTGCCATTAAACAAATTTGCCCAAAATCAGACTGAAGGTCAAAAATTTGCCCATAATTTCAACACACTGCCTTAGCCACAGTCAATCGTCTCTACTCTGGATCTGCTGTTTGCACAAATTACCGTTTGCGCAGATTACCATTTGTGCAGATCGCCGTTTGCGAAGATCGTCGGCTGCGTCTGAGACTGTCATCTCCGCTTTAAAATAGTGAGCTTCAAAATTAGCTGAGATAATCAAAATTTGACCTTCTACAGGACCCTGGAATCATTTGTCCTAGATTATTCATTCATTCAACCAAAGTTGGATTTTCCATGACATGACCAATTTCAAGAAACATAAGAAGGTTAAGCTTCCAACACCTCCAGTCCTTAGAGAGAAAAAAGAAACCACCCGTAAATCCAAGGAATATCAACATATTGCAACATCTATCAAACAAGAGATTGAACATCATGAGAAACTTGACAAAATCCTCTACAATAACAAAGTTTGCAATTTCATGGCCAAGTTTTCAATCAACAGTGCTTTTGTTACAATTAAACAATACAATTAGGTAGCACTTTGCTTCTGCATCATTCTTCCATTCTTCCATCATCACTCTTCCTTCTCTTGGAGAATTAGATCAAACCACCAAATCAAATCAAATCTTTAGGTTGAAAGACCTTAATCAAAGTATCACAAACCTTCATCCTTAAATAAACACAACATTGCTTGTAGACCATCAGTCTGTCTCAAGTGATTTAAATCCCTTAGTAATGTCCCATTTTGCTTGAGATCACAAGTCCATTTTCAAGTAGAATAGGTATTACTTTAAATCCTTTTGTGTTTGTATCATCATAAGGTTTTAACATACTTAGGTTTTGTTCCCAAAACCTTTAAATCAAATCAATCAATCCAATCAATCAAACAATCAATCAATCAATTAATCAAATCCAACCAAATTCAAGATCAAAGATCTTTGCTCCATTTCATTTCTTACATCTCCTTGTCTTCCATTCTTCTACCATTTTATGGTTGTCACTCGATCCCAAAATAGAAACATGAGCCGAACAACATTCAACACTATTAGCCGTGAGGAGAATCTATTTGCCGCTCAATACTTTCAAGGAATTGGGATATGAGCTGAGGAAGTGCCCGAAGAAACCAAATTGTTGGACCAAGAAGAAAGGCCCACCCAAGTGAATGAATTCCTTAGAGACCCATACAACTTGGAAATGGTTGAGAAGGCTATTTTACATAACAGTGATGAAATATTCTTGAATCTTATTCATAATGGTGTCACAGTTCCTGTTGACTTCGATGAAACACTTCTTACCAGAAATGTCACCAAAGCCACTGCTATTGCTACTGCAGCCATGGCTTCTACTTCAAATGCTACATCATCACGTGACACTAGTAAGGGACCTGTTAGAGAACCTCCCACATTAGTACCTATATCAGCACCTGTATCACCAACTACATTAATACCCCAATTGACACCTGAACAAATTCAACAGATCATAAGCACTTTTCCAAACAATACTACACATAATAGCACTCAAACGAAAATGACTCAAGGAGAAAGTGCTAATGTCAATAACACAGGGTAGGTTTCCATGCCCTTGCCTTCATCTTTGTTTCAAACAATGGGGGAAAAAACATCTGTAACCAATACGTCACGAGCCTATCAGTATATACCTCCTCCTACAATTGGTATGACCTCACAGGCTTTTCAGCTGCATAATTTGGAGGAGGCAGAGGTTATGTACCCACGTTTTTCACACAGAATACTCCAGACTTCACCCAACAATTCAATGAGCTTAAGAACATTGTACAAGGCTTACAGAATGGGGGCAAGAAGGAGTTTTCTTTTGAAGAGATTTGTCCCTATCCATTTGACAAGTCTATCACAATGCAACCATTCCCACCAAACTTTGAGATGCCCAAGTTTGAGAAATACAAAGGTGAAGCATGTCCTCTACAACATCTCAAAGAGTTTTACATTGTGTGTCAAGAGGTCGCCTTTAACAAGAATTACTTAAAAAGACTTTTCAGTAGGAGTCTTGGAGGCGCAGCCTTGGAATGGTTCATGGCCCTTCCTTATGGGTCAATCTCTACCTTCTCTGATCTTGCAGAGAAGTTTGTTGGAAAATATTCATATAACATTGAGCATCAAGCAACACTCAACGATTTGTGCAATACCAAACAAAAGAATGGAGAAACCTTTGCTAGTTTCTTACAATGATGGAGACATATTACGAATCGCATGCCATGGAAAATACTTGATAGTCACTTGATTGACATCTTCACAAAGAACTTAATCTCTGAGATGTCCTTCCAAAAAAAAATGGCTTCACCTAACACCTTTTAATCCCTTGGTAAGAAGGGAAAAGACATTGAAGATGGCCTTTTGCAAAGAGGTAGCATCAAACATTATACTCCTTCCAATAATGATAAACCAAAATTTTGGAGTAAAAACAAAGGAGTTGTCAATGATGGAGTGAATGATGCCAAGCATGTTCAAAATGTTCAAGCATCCAACAATAACAATCAAAATAATCGCAATAATAATCAAAATCAAAATCAGTATCGCAATAACAACCAAAATCAGAATCAACATCCGAACAATCAGAACAATCAGATTCAGAACAACAATCAGAATCAAAATAATCAGAACAATAATCAACAACAGTGCAATCAATCATTCTTGTTCCCTCGCAATAACTACAACAATAACAACAACAACAATAATGACAATCGACAACGGCGACAATTCATAGCTTTAGTAGAACCTCTAGATGTGATCTTCAAACAACTTGCGGATCAAGGAATGATAGTTTACCCAAATACTCAACCTTTTGATGAGAATCAACCTAAACCTATTTGGTATAGAGATAATGAGTATTTTGATTATCATCGCATCAAGGAGCATGATACCAAGAAATGCATGAAGCTTAGACACTTTGTGCAAGATCTCATTGAGGATGGGAAAATTAAAGTTGAAGGTCAGAATGCATACTCATTTAATGTGAAACTTAGAGTCTAAAATCAACCCTTCCCACCTCATAATAAAAACAATGCATCAAACACAATCCCATATGATTATTCTATTAATACTATTACAGGCCACAATCGAACATGTGGGAGTTTAAGTGAAAATGATATCTTTGGGTTTGACTCTCTTTGTGGCCGCATTGAAGAATCTGAAATGCATGTTAATACCATAATCCTCAAAGCTGTTGATTGTAATGCTACTACACATAGACCTAGAGTCACTGTTCAAGCTGTTGATAAACCTTCTACATCTGCAAATCCACCAGCCGCACCATCTACTACTGCTTGACTTGCTTCACACTTTGACTTGTTGGCCCAATTACGAAAGATGCCTGCACAGATATCCATTCTAGAGCTCTTGACAACTTCACCAATTCACAGAGAAGCCCTTGATAAAGCTCTAAATGAATCCCATGTCCCTGAGAACATCAACGCTGCACAATTCAAAGCTATGATAGGGAACCTAGCTGCACAAGAACATCTAGTCTTCACTGATAAGGACTTTGGTGGTCCTGATCCTCATCATAATAAGTCCCTCCATATAGAAGGAAAAATCCACTCCACAAGAGTAAAATGAGTCCTCATAGATGGTGGATCTGGCCTAAATTTGTGCACATTGAAAATGATTCGTAATATCGGTCTTTTTGAGGACCTCATTGATATAGACAAATGAATCACAATAAAAGCCTGTGATGATCGAGAATGAGAAAGCAAGGGTTTGATCACACTACCCTTACAAGTGGGCCCGACCTTGATTGAAATAGTTTTCCATGTACTGGATCTAGATCTACGTTATTACATCTTGCTAGGACGTCCATGGATACACGCTATCAAAGGTGTACCCTCTACCTATCATCAATGTCTGAAGTTCCCACATCACGGTAGAGAAATCACAATTCCTGGAGATCCTGAGCCCTTTCAATATTCCAAAAGATTGGAAGGCAAACAAGCTAATTACTGTCCGTTGAATGAGTTTGGCCAACATTCCAATCAAGAAACCCTTGTTCTAGAAAAGACATCAGAAACACCAACTGAGCAATCCAAAGAAAAGGAAAAGGTTACTGAAGACAAAGCTACTGAAGACAAACCCTCCTCATCTGAAGCAAAGACCACATTTACAGATCAAGGCATGGGAGAGTATAAATTTGAAAGTGATTATGTATTGGGAAACTCCCTTTTTCTCCAAAGTCTTATGGAAGACCATCACCATTACCCTTCTCCAAGGATAAAGCACTTATGCGCTGCAACTCAACTATTTTTGAACATTAGGGGTCCCTATCAGATGAACACATGGAATATAGTGTCCTTGATTGGCTCTATAATGATGAAGAAGAATGACCTGTAATTTTCCCCAAGGAAAAGTATCCTAAAGTTACTCCCATTGTCAAAGGCATGGGATATCATGGTACTGGTCTTGGAGCTAATGAAACAGGTAAGAAGAAGATCATAACAACTAATGGCTATCCTAAAGGACACGAATTGGGCTCCGTAGAGACTAAGACTAACTTTGCTAAGGATTATTGTTTAGCTGCCTCAGATTCAAACACTGAGGAAGAGTTCTTCAAAATTCCTTTCCAATATATTGAAGATGACTTAAAAAAAATCACCATGTCTTCACTATCACCCAAGCTGACCTTTCATCCCCTTGTCTACCCCTCACAAACCCTGAATTAATTGACTGGGATCAGCAAGACTCACCACCAACTTTGGACATATGTGATTCAGATGAGGTAGTTTTAGCCCTCTTTGGACTTAAGAATCTTCAAGAATACAAACATCATATACACTGTAGTGAACAAGCCTACTTCGATAGCCAAGTCAACTCTCTCAGTCACAAAAGTGAAAATGAAAAAAAAAATGAAAATACATCCTCTGGTAAAAACCTCTCACATGCACCTTTGGATGAAGAAAAAGACAAAATAAAGGACGCTTCCTCTAGTGAAAACCTTTCCAAGGAGCTAGAGGAGGGAGAGGCTGACTTGCCATTTATATCGTCAAAACCCAAAGTGTCCTCTATGATCATTGAAGATACTATTCGAATCAACCTAGGCACGAAAGAAGATCCACACATCACCTACATTGCAGTTTCTCTCAACGATCAAGAAAAGAAAGACATGACAACATTCTTGCATAAACACAAAATCAACTTTTCCTGGACCTACAAAGACATGCCTGGGATCGATATAGATCTTGTCATGCATCATCTTGCTGTAGATCCAAGTGTAAAACCTATTAAGAAGAAACTTTGCAAGATGAATCCTCATGTCGTATTAGTAGTCAAAGTAGATCTTCAGAAGATGCTAGACGCTAAAGTAATTAGACCAATTGATTATCCTGAATGGGTTTCTAATATTGTACCAGTAAGTAAGCCTACTGGGGGCATTCACATCTGCACTTATTTTAGAGACCTAAACCTTCCATGTCCCAAGGATGATTTTCCACTTCCTAATATTGACATTATAGTGGATTTGACAGCAGGACATGAAATGTTGTCACTTATGGATGGCTTCTCAGGTTATAATTAGATTAGGATAGCACTAGAAGACCAACAGAAAACTGCATTCACAACACCTTGGGGCACCTTCTGTTATCAGGTGATGCCTTTTGGCCTTAAAAATGTTGGAGCCACTTATCAATGAGCAATGAATACCATCTTTCATGACCTCTTGCATGTCATCATGGAAGATTATGTGGATGATCTTTTAGGCAAATCCAAAAAAAGGGAATCACATATTCCTATCCTTACTACCATCTTTGAGCGATTGGAGAAGTATAAACTTAGGTTGAATCCTAAGAAGTGTGCTTTTGGAGTATAGTCTGGTAAGATGCTGGGATACATTGTGTCACGACGTGGAATAGAAGTTGATCCAAAGAAAGTGAAAGCAATCCTAGAGATGCCACCACCCAAAACATTGAAGCAATTACACAGTTTACAAGGCAAGCTGCAATCAATCAAAAGTTTCATGTCACAACTGGCTGACAAGGTGCATCCATTCTCCCATCTCCTGCACAAGAATATCAAGTTCTAGTGGGATTGCTTGTGTGAAAATGCATTTGAGAAACTGAAAGGCTATTTGGCTAATCCACCCGTGTTGGTACCACTTGTTTCTGGTTGTCCTCTGATTTTGTACATATCTGCTACAAAGGTCATGTTGAGAGACCTCCTGGCACAATTGGATGACACCGGCAAAGAGCGAGCAATTTACTATCTCAGCAGAACTCTTATTGGCTATGAGTTGAATTATTCCCTAATTGAGAAGGCATGTTTGGCTGTTGTTTTCTATACACAAAAACTACAAAATTATATGCTTAATCTTAAGATTCATCTTGTTTCCAAAATTGATCCACTCAAGTATCTCCTAGCACGCGCTGCTCTTACTGGTCGTACAGCAAAATGGGTCATGATCCTTAGTGAGTTTGACATTGTTTATGTGGATCGAAAAGCTATCAAAGGACAAGTAATTGTGGATCAATTAGTTGAATCACCTGTTGATGGTAAACATCCTTTGATCACAGATTTTCCAGATGAGTCAGTCATTAATCTTTCCCTGAGTCCACCATGGAAGCTTTATTTTGATGGATCCTTCACTCAGAAAGGATCGGGGGCAGGAATCTTGTTTGTTACACCAAAAGGGGATCTCATCCCTAAATATTTCAAATTATAGTTTCCTTGTACCAACAACATTGTAGAGTATGAAGCCCTTGTACTTGGACTTTGACAGACCATACAATGGAAGATTCTCACTTTATTGGTGCTTGGTGATTCACAATTGGTTATCAAACAAGTTATGGGTGAATATCAAACAAAGGATGACAAGTTGCTTCCCTATTGCCGAACAGTTGAAGATTTCAGGACGCATTTCACTGAGTTAATCTTCCAAAAGGTCCCTTGCACGAACAACAAAGAAGCAGATGCCATGCCAACAATTGGGTCCTTGATCACTATGCCAGAACATAGTGCACGGTGTGAGTTTCTTGTTGAGAATCTTACAGTCCCTGCCTATGACAAACTGAATTTTGAAATGGTGTGTGAAATTTCTGATCCCAATTCTCCATGGTACCAAGAAGTGTATTCCTACCTACGCGATGGACATACCCTACTTAATTTAACCCCCAATCAACGTAAAACCTTCATTTTCCGCACTTCCCGATACATAATCCTTCCTGATACCCTCTTCCGAAAGCATTTTGATGGAACTCTTTTAAGGTGTCTAAATTATGATGAAGCACAAACGTCCTTGGAGGAGGTACATCAGGGAATCTGCGGGGCCCACTCTAGTGGACTTACTTTGGCCAAAAATTTGTTATGCACTGGATATTACTGGCCTACTATGGACCAAGATGCCTACAACTATGTGAAGAAGTGTGTACCTTGTCAGCAACACGGTAATTTGATACACGCTCCCTCCCAATCCCTCCAACCCACCATCACCCCTTGGCCTTTTTCACGTTGGGGTCTCGACCTCATTGGCTAGATTTTCCCTAATTCATCCAATGGCCATAAATACATCCTGGCTGCTACGGAGTACTTTACCAAGTGGGTCGAAGCTGTTCCTCTCACTTACACTACTGGAAAATAGATTTTGAAGTTTATTTTGAACTATCTTATCTGTCGCTATGGCATTCCCCAGGACATTGTTACTAATAATGGAGGACCTTTCAAGAACAAGGATGTCACAGAGCTATGTAGGAAGTTTAATATTACCCACCATACCTCTTCCAAGTACCTTCTGCAAAGCAATGGTCAAGCTGAGGCTACAAATAAAACCATCCTCAGAATCCTCAAGAAAACAATCGATGAAGCTAGCTATGATTGACACCTTCACCTCAACCCTACCCTTTGGGCTTACCGCACCTCGATTCAAACCCCCATGGGAGCCACTCCCTTTGCCCTTGTTTATGGTACTAAGGCTATTCTACCCATTGAAATTGAGCTCCCTTCCCTCAGAATCTCTCTCAAGAATCTATTGTTTGAAGAAGAATATAGAGTTGCCCGCTTGCAAGAGCTGGAACTCCTCGATGAGAGACGCCTCAATGCCCTAGACCACCTCCGTGTGTATCAAAATTGCCTTCGCCTTCAGTTCAACAAAAGGATCAAACCTCATTAGTTTAAGGTTGGTGATCTTGTCTTGCAGCATAATATGAAGAACCTCTAAAACCGTGAGAAGAAAAGGAAGTTTGAACCTAATTGGTTGGGTCCCTTCATTATTACAACAAAGTATGGTTCAGGTGCCTATCAGATTGTGTCCCTAGAGGGAGAGCCACTCCCTGATCCTGTAAATATTGCACATCTAGAGGGAGATCCACTCCCTGATCCTGTAAATATTGTACATCTCTTGATTAGTCCATAGTCCGTTGTACAGCATAAATTTTCAAAAATCCAAAAAAATAAGAAAAGCAGAAAATCCAAAAACATTCAAAAAGCAAGCAAAAAGAAAAAAAATCAAAAAATCAAAAAAAGCATAAAAAATACAAAAGCTTGAAAAGAATATAAAAAAAAAAAAGCAAAAGAGAAATAAATCCGTCCATTTGTGAAAACCACTTCAGTGGCGCAATGGATAAGTACCATGGTGAAAACCTATTTCAGGTGCCATACGTAGTCAGATCCACCATCAGTTTCCACCATTTGTCTATACAGCTTACATCACCTTTCATAATAAGCGTCACTACCCATATTTGTGTAGGTAGTTCTTTGACCATCTGTCTACTTTCGCAATAATGATTCCCACACGACTGAGCTTACCAAATCAAACACTGAGCTTTTTTCTAGACACAGTGATCGCAAACGTTTTACATCAAATTAGCAGACAAATTGACTTTCCTTGTTCGTTCTATTCACAAGCAATTGCCAGCGAATTCCCATTTTTATCAATCAATCTTTTGCCCATCAGGATGCATCCTTCTAGTGTCGGCTGTTCTATCAATCCTCACATCAAAATTGTTCATGGCAAGAACTTTTGGACTGAATGATCACTTGGTCAGGATGCCTTTTTGTTGATTTTATCTTGTGTTTCACTATGTCCTTATCATGACAGCCTCGATCTTTTATATCCTGGTTCATTATGGTGAGTATATGGTGAAATACGTGTCATTTGTAGTATGATCTTCTTGTCATAGTTTGTTAGTGCATTTATGTTTTGATATTCAGTTATGACTATGTATGCCTCACTAGGGGCAGAATTCATGAATCTCAAATCCCTCAAAAGATCTGGATGTACTGCGTCTCCTCATGAGTAACATTTCATAAGATCCATCATACCTGATATCTTGCATTTGTGTCCCTAACAACCTATTTGTATGAGAGTCTAGTCCACGCAAAGGAACCATGTCACTTGTGTTTTCTAGCACATAGTGCATACCTTCTTTTGCAATATCAAACTAGGGTGTGCTCTCCAACATTAACACAGTATCAATCCCACTATCATCATGTAGTTAGTCTTTGCATTGTAGATAGGTCATATTACATTATGATTTTGCTCTTGGCAAAGGTTTCTATTTATTCCCCTATCCGGTCACCTACGTGATTTTATCAGACCTATTTTGATACACACAAAAATAGTGTCCTCATTTGTCTCATGTTGCATCCATTGCATTGTTCATTTAGTTCATTAGTCATTATTCATTATCAGTTACATTGTTCATTTAGTTCATTAATCATTATTCATTATCCGTTGCATTATTCATTTAGCTCATTAATCATTATTCATTATCCATTGCATTGATCATTATTCATTATCCATTGCATTGTTCATTTAGTTCATTAATTATTATTCATTATCAGTTGCAGTGTTCATTTTAGTGCATTAATCATTCTTCAATTAAATCATTTGCATTGATCATTTAGTTCATTATTTATTGCTCATTCACATTGTTCATTCATCCTTACTCATTTATAGTTGCATTATTACTCCATTAGGATTACACATTTCATTCATTTAGTTACATTGTTACTTCATCATCATTTAGTACCATTTGCATATATTTATATTTCATTCACGTAGTTGCATTAATAAAATCCATACCATTTTTAAGGTTCATTCATTCTAGATTCATTTCACAACTCATATAGACATCATCACATTACATCCATACATAACAAAATATAAGCATTAACACATCACACACACACACACACACACACACACACATCATCTCTGCATCACAAATCCGTCAGCATCATCATACATAAATTCATCTCATCCTACATGTCAATCCTAAAACATCATATACTGTAATATAACATCATAGTGCATCCATACATCTTGTATAAATATCACATCATATATACATATAGCATCACAAATGTCCATAAATCAAAGTCCCATAATCCAAAAACTAGTCCATGTATATATATCAAAAGTGTTAGTATCATACATCATGTGTCAAAAATGTGTATCCAAAAAGTCTGAGAAATATCATGGTGGTGGCCGCGATGGTCCTGCACCACTGCTGGGACGTGGCGGTAACCCCACTGATCCTTGTGATCCTCGGCCGATGCTCTTTGTCTGCGCCCTCTCAAAATAGGCAGGTTGTCATGCCTCCTCTAGCACTGCACCATGGTAAAGTCCCATGTAGTATGTGGCCTCTTAGCCTCTCCGTCTTTCCTCTCTTTGTCACCATGGCATCGGCCATCATTTGACCCAAACCTGCCGCACTGCCTGCTAGACACGCTATATCGCAGTCTGCCCTGTAGTCCTCAGCATGTCTCTATGCTAAATCTTGCTCTGCTATAAGAGCCGCTATCTATGCTGACATCGCTGCTAGCTCCTCCTCACAGTCTCCATACTCCTCCATAATAGCGAACTCCCTGCTATCCACCCAAGCCTGTAAAATGTCTAGTGCTGGCTGAGCACTATCCCCCCGAGCAGTCTCTGCTGTCAACTCCCTCTGTACCTGGGATACCTCCATCTATAGGATGCTGGTTGTGGCCTGTGTTGTAGTCAATAATCCCTGTACTCATAGAATCTCAGCTTGTGCGCTCACCTCAGTCACCTGAGATGTTGCCAATAATCCTTGTACCCTCCCCAGCTCGGTCCGTAGGCTATCTCACTCTACTATGATTGTATCATGTGTCTCCAGGGATACGTAGCCCACTGGTGGTATCTGCCCCTTCCTTGGTGGTCCCTGTCCCTGTGGAAGTCCCTGTGGTGGTCCCTATGGTGGCCCCTGCATATCCTGCCCCTGTACCTGTACATCGGGAATAATGGGTGGCTGCCCTCCTATAGGTATCTGCACCTGTCCCCTCCACCTTGGTACCACAACCCTAGGCTAGAATCTCCTCCCTCTGACCCCTCCATCTCCTCCCTCCTCCTCATCATCATCCCCCTCCTATCCTCCATCTCCTTCGATCCCCGACTTCTCATCCTCCTGTATAACTCCAAGCACTGTTAGTCTCATAGGTCTGTGAGCGACCCACCATTGTGCATATGCTGGTACTACACTTGCATCCTGTAATGACTCTCCAGCCCTGATCCAGGGGACCTCAATCATCCCCATGAAAGATGCTCGTGCTATACGTGGATCTGCACATATCCCCCAAACACTCCCCACCTCTCGGGTAATCAATGGATGTGGAAACCCGTCTTGTACCACCTCCTGAATCTGGCCCATCTGCCTCCGTACCCTGGATGGCATGTACCTGGATATCATATATGTTGTCCTCCTAAATAGCTAGCAGTTAGTCTGCACAAATCTCATATAATATGAGTCATAGAAGTCATCCTCCGTGTATCCGTCTTGCTATGGGATCTCGTGACCCCAGGCCTCACACCCTGCATAGGGTGCCCAAAATATAGCCCCCATCTCCTCCAGTCTCCTCCGCTAGTATCCGACCAAATCTGTGGCCTCATAACTAATAGGTGGCCTATATCTGCATACAAAAGGCTCATATGCTACCCGAGTCTCCTGATGTCTAATCGGTCATGTGACTGCAATGTGCTCCCACGCCCATACAAGCAAGAGTGTACATCCCGGACCTAGTGCCCTGCCCTTGCGGTAGGCGCACATATGAAGATCATAATACAACTAGCCTAGGATGACATATCCCTAGCAGTACTGGTCGCCATCCTCTACCATGCTACTCAATACTCGTGCCCACCCTATGGGGCACCCCTTGCCTGCATGATCAGGCATGAGACGTCCCCCTATCAACCCAACTAGATATAACGCCCCTGTCCAAGACATCCACTACCGTGTAATCAACA
>MU223802.1:382821-404150 GCA_018584345.1 Thuja plicata | reverse complement strand
ATTTAGCATTTTCATAGCATATTTAGTTTTTAGTTCATGCTTAGTTCATATTTGCAATCTAGATATTACATGTTAGGATTAATGGAATGAACTTAGTTTATTTTCATTGAATCTTGCATATCATTTTTATCATAGCTTTGCATTATCATGTTTGATGAAGGCTTGAGACAAGTTCCTTATACTTGCTCTTGAGTTCTTCACATTATTAGCTTGCATCTTCAATCAATAGTGAGATTTTAGTATTGTGTTGGGAGAGCACACCCACAAACCTCTCTAAGAGAAAATCAACAAGGCTTGGGTGCACTTGTTTAACTCATCAGAGGTCATGGTGGTATCTTTTGTTTTAGAGTATGTTTAGACATGTTAGATATGCTTATTTGATGTATTTCTCTAACGTTTGCATGTCTGAGCGTGCTCCCAACAGCTTAGATTCCAACATGTACATCTGATATCATATTTCATTTCTGATATCAAATACGAAAATGTATTGTTTATTATAGTGACTCCACATAGGGGCCGTCACTTTTATAATATATATATATAATATGTTATATTATATATTATATGACCGAAGATCTGATATCAGATATGACATCCGATATCAGATACTAATTTGTTTATGCGTCGGTATTCGATATCGGATACTGAGTTTGCCTAGGTGTTTGTTTTGGCCAGGTGTATCGACACCCAGGACTACGAAAAACTAAACATTGAGGCGGATGAAAAACACATTTTTTTTCACATCGACACTTTTTGGCCCCCCATGATCCTGCACATACTCATACTTATTATTTATAGTAAAGATTTAGATGATATTAACTATTAATTAGTGATTTTAAACTAAAGTGGTGAAGATTTAGAATGGTTTGATTGTATAGTCATCTATTTTTCCAACTATTCAACACACACATCTAAAAGTGTATACTATACACAAAGAGACACTTAATTAAGGCTAGTTCTTCCTTTAATAATTAAACCTACAAAGGTTACAAATGTGTTATTACAAATTTAGGATGAATGATATAAACACAACTCTAGTTGTTCTCAAATATTCAATTCTAGATTATTCAAACACACCTATTTTCTATCATATTTGGACTTACTAGTCTTCCAAAAGTTATTCAATAATGGGGCCTGCCATTTGTTGTCATATTACATGTAGAAGTAAGGAGAGCTATCTAACAAGATAAACAAGTATGAAATGAACTTTGTGTAAACATAAAAACATGTTTTTGTATACCCCTAACATTTCTCTCCTAGATGCATGGGGGAGATGCATTCTCTTTTAGTAGAAGTTAAGTTCATATAATTGGGATTTTAAAAGAAATAAAATCTATCATGCCATAGCTTAAGAGAAAGATATGATGGCTTGCTTGATAGGAACTATCCTAGTATGATTGCGTATTATTAAGATTCTTAGTCTTTGAAGAGAGGGGATACTGTATTGATAAATATGTACAATTGCCCACATGACGGAGAATAATAGATATCAACTAATAGATAACTGAGGAGATAACAAGTAGAATATTGTAATATCTTTTCAAAGAATAGAGTATGTTTGATTAATACGATTAAATAATTATTAATAAAAATGTGAGTTTGAGCATTTCAATCTCATTTCACCATAGAAGAAAGGGTTCACTCACCCTAGGGGGGAAGGGCATTTATGGTGTTTCTAAGTTATTTGTTTTCGTAATTTTTTACTATATCATAAGTGGATAAATCTCATCAATAAGTTGATTAATCTTAATATACGATTGATAAAATATTCTATTTCTATTTAGATAGACTTTAATTCTTTTACTTTAAATTAGTTATTTATGCTATTAATTAATTACAATTTTAGTAGTGAACAATATGTCTCTGTTACTCAATATATTTTCTTTGATATTAGTGAAATTGAAGAGGTTTAATTTTAATATTATATGTTATTAAATCTAATGTTATTGTAACTAATTTTTAATATGTATGTAACTTCAATTACAATCATTTAAACCTTAGGATAGGAGAATTGTTAGCTTGATCTTTAATGTTCTATTGTAGATAACATTGGATATTTGTCTCGATAAAGATACATGTATATAATTCAAGGTGGAGGAAAGAACCAACACTCTTGAATGACCACAAACCAATCCTTGTCCAAGGACTGACCTAGGAGAACTTGTGCTTTAACAATTTAGTTGCCATCAAATGTTCTCATAAATACTACTAGTTATAGTATAGCAAAAATAGGCAAAATCAACAATTTAGGAACTAGAAGCATATAAATAGTCACATCACTAATGTAGGTTATATGATAGATATGTGCTTGTGGAAAAGACTTTGAATTGTAGGCTCACGCCCTCACAAAGTACATAGCTTATCCCAGATTTAAGATAATGTTGATATAGACTTACCATTTTCAATCTCAAAATATCTTAAATTCATGATCTTCATCAAAATCATTTCATCATATCAATTGTAAAACTAAATTCACCTTTCTAATTAATATTTAGTTTGTTTAAATAATATTAAATTTTAAATTTACATATAATTGCAATCTATAAAGTAATTGTTGCTAATTTACTTGCATTTTACTATAGTGTAAACCTTAATTTCCTTTACAAAACTTCTAAAATTACTTCCATGAAGCTCTACCAACTATTTCTTCAAAGGTAGGTAAACTTTGATAACTTCTATTTTTGTTATTTTTATTATATTGAGAAAATTGAAACTTGACACCCTATAGATGCCTAGAACATGCCTCGACATTTATACCAACAACATTCAACTTAACTTCGATAACCTTGTATTAAGACATCCCATACAAAACTTGGAGTAGAATTGCATACAATACTTAGGTACCCAAACTCTGCAATGCCATATAAATAGTCATATCACTTATGTAGGTTACATGATAGATATATGCTTGTGGAAAAGACTTTGATTTGTAGACTCATGCCCTCAAATAGTACATTTTCTATCCTAGATTTGAGGCGATGTTGATACACAATTACTATTTTTAATCTCAAAATATCTCGACTTCAAGATCTACATTAGGATCATTTCATCATGTATCAATTATAAAACTAAACACCCTTTTCTAATTAATGTTTACATTGTTTAAATAACATTAAATTTTAAATTCACATATACCCACAATTTATAAAGCTATTATTCCTTATTTACTTGCACTATATTATAGCCTAAACCTTAATTCCTTTACAACCCTTATAAAATTACTTTCATGAACCTCTCTAGAGTATTTCTTCATAGGTAGGTAAACTTTGATCACTTTATTAGTATTATATTGAGAAACATCAAACTTGATATCATATAGATGCCTACAATATGACTTTACATTTATACCAAAGGTACTTTAGCTCAACTTTGGTAACCTTGTATTAAGGCATCCAATAAAAAAATTGGAGTAGAATTGCATACAATAGTTAAAGTACTCAAATTCTAAAATATATTTCTATCTAGAACAACACAATTCTTACTGAATGTGTCTAGGTAGAAGCATTTAAATTTGGCAAACTTGTATTAAGGCATCCCATTTAACACTTGGAGTAGAATTATATACAATATCTAGTTACCCAAACTCTAAAATGCATTTCTATCTAGAGTAACACAATTCTTGGTGGATGTGACTAAGTAGGACAATTTAACTTTAAACCTTGTATTAAGGCCCCATACTAAACTTGGAGTAGAATTGCATGAACACCTAGGTACCCAAACTCTAAGATACATTTCTATCTATAGTAGCACAATTCTTGATGGATGTGATTAAATAAAAATATTTAATTTTGGTAACCTTATATTAAGATATCCCATACAATACTTAGAATATAATTTCATACAATACCTAGATACACAAACCTTAAAATACATTTCTGTCTAGACTACAATTACTTTTGGTGGATGTCACCAGGTAAGAGCATTTTACAAATACAATGATGTAAACAAGAGTCACAAGAAGTCCCAAGCAAAACCCTGTGACAACCATAATCCATGAAACTAAGCCTTCATCACCCTCTTCCTCTTCTTGTTGTGGAGGAAAAGTTGAATTAGAAGAAGACCTGCAAGTAATTGACAATGGAAAGTCACACAACCCATTGTTGTTAGCAAATTTGAGCTCAGAAACCCAGAATATTGAGTGTTATCAAGAATTTGTCCACTAAGCTCATTATTGTTCACATCAAAATTACTCACATCAATAGTTCCACCAAGCCTTATCATTTTCAGTTGGAAGAGAGAAAAACTTTGACAAAAGAAAGATCGCTACCCTAGATCTTTGATTTAAGATTTCATTTAGATTTCTATATTCATGATTCTCATAAAATAATTATTTCCATTTTTGTTTAAGATTATATGTTAAAGTGAGAAGATAAATAAAAGTTAGATTTAAGATTTGATTTTAATGATGGTTTATTTATGTATAATAGAAAAAATTGAATATTTAGATTTATTTTTCCTATTTTACATTAATAGGACTCCACCTTTTCAAATTTTATGCTCCCCTTCCACATATCTTCGGCGTACCCATTGCACACCAAGGTATGATTGCTAGTTATTATTATATTGAGAAACTTCAAACTTGATATCATATAGATGCCTACAATACGACTCTACATTTATACCAAAGGTCTTTTAGCTTAACTTTGGTAACCTTGGATCAAGGCATCCTGTAAAAAACTTGGAGTAGAATTGCATGAAATACTAAGTACCCAAAATTCTAAAACACATTTCTATCCAAAATAGTGTGATTCTTACTACATGTGACTGGGTAGGCACATTTTAACTTTGTTAACCTTGTATTAAAACATTCCATATAACACTTGGAGTAGAATAACATACAATACCTAGGTACCCAAACTTAAATGCATTTCTATTTAGAGTAGCATCATTCTTGATGGATGTGAGTAACTAGGACAATTTAACTTTGACAATCTTGTATTAAGGCATCCTATAAAAAACTTAGAATAGATTTGTATGTAACACCTAGGTACCCAAACTCTAAAATGCATTTTTGTTTAAGATTATATGTTAAAGTGAGAAGATAAATAAAAGTTAGATTTAAGATTTGATTTTAATGATGGTTTGTTAATGTATAATAGAAAAAATTCGAATATTTAGATTTATTTTTCCTATTTTACATTAATAGGACTGCACCTTTTCACATTTTATGCTTCCCTTCCACATATCTTCGACGTACCCATTGCACACCAAGGTACAATTGCTAGTTATTATTATATTGAGAAACTTCAAACTTGATATCATATAGATGCCTACAATACGACTCTACATTTATACCAAAGGTCATTTAGCTTAACTTTGGTAACCTTGGATCAAGGCATCCCGTAAAAAACTTCGGGTAGAATTGCATGAAATACTAAGTACCCAAAATTCTAAAACACATTTCTATCCAAAATAGTGTGATTCTTACTAGATGTGACTGGGTAGACACATTTTAACTTTGGTAACCTTGTATTAAGGCATCCCATATAACACTTGGAGTAGAATAACATACAATACCTAGATGTCCAAACTCAAATGCATTTCTATTTAAAGTAGCACCATTCTTGATAATGTAACTAACTAGGACAATTTAACTTTGACAATCTTGTATTAAGACATCCTATAAAAAAACTTAGAATAGATTTGAAAGTAACACCTAGGTACCCAAACTCTAAAATACATTTCTATTAATAGTGCATTTCTTATTGACTAGAAACATTTAACTTCAGCAACTTTGTATTAAGATATTCCATACAAAACTTAAAGAGTAAAATTGCATATAACACCTAAGTACCCAAACCCTAAAATACATTTCTATCTAGAGTAGCGCGCCTCTTAATAGATTGGAGTGGGTAGGACCATTTTCCAAATACAATGATGTAAATAAGAGTCACCACAAGTCCCAAACAAAACCCTATGGTAACCGCAATCCATGAAACTAAGCCGTCATCACTCTCTTCCTCTTCTTGTTCTGGAGGACTAGTTGGATTAGAAGACCCACAAGTAATTGACAATGGCAAACCACAGAGCCCACTGTTATTAGCAAATCTGAGCTCAGAAAACCCAGAAAACTGAGTGCTGTCAGGAATCTGTCCACTAAGCTCATTATTGCTCACATCAAAATTACTCAGATAAGTAAGAGAGGAGAGAGCAGGAGGGATCCTTCCACTGAGTTGATTGTGAGACAGATCTAGCACTTCCACAACATTCATGTTCCCAAAGCTGGGAGGAATTTGCCCAATCAATTCATTCCATGACAGATTAAATGTGTGAAGAAGATGCAGATTACCTATTTCCCATGGAATCTGTCCATGCAAACTGTTATGAGACAAGTCCAAGAGATGATACAGATCCACATACTTGTTTGTCAGGGCCCTGTATGAGCCCTTGAAGTTCACATTCACATCAAACATGGGGATACTGAAACTAAAGGCGGCAAGAACATTGGGACCAGACAATTCTTCAGTGGAATTCTGCTTCATTCCATCTATCTCACAGAGTTCAGGAGGAATTTCTCCCCATAATTGATTGCCTGATAAGTCCAAAATCCTGAGGCTTTTCAGATGAGAAAGACCTTGAGGAATTGTGCCATTTAGTCTGTTGGATCTGAGATTGAGCGCCTTCAGGCTTGTCATGTTTGTGACCCATTTGGGAATGTGACCGCTGAGAAGATTTTGGCGCAAGTCCAGGTGCTCCAGCTCTGAATTCAGCTGAAGTTCCCATGGGATTTCCCCTGTGAAAAGGTTGTCTCCTAAGGCAAGAACTCTGAGTCCTGTACCAACATCTGTTGGAATTTTTCCTGATAACTTGTTGCTGCTCATGTCAACATAGGCAAGATAGTCACTGTCTTTTAATGGGGGAAAGGAATCGCCGCTGAGATTATTGAAAGAGAGATCTAGCATGAGCAGACGGTGGATCCGGGAAATTGATTTGGGTACAGGGCCCTCAAATCTGTTGTTCGACAGGGATAAAATCATCATATTCCTGGCTTTTCCTATGTCTTCTGGGATTCTGCCGTCTAGGGCATTGCTTGACAGATCCACAACAGAAAGCCCATGAGAGTGAAACATGGCTGGAAGCAGGGGACCGCTCAGATTGTTAGCCGAAAGAATGAGAGCGCCCAGATTGATCAATCCAGGAAGCCATGATGGTATTCGCCCTGTCAGGTTATTATTGCTCAGATCCAGAAAAACCAGATCAATTTGGGTGGGTAACCACTCAGGAATTTCCCCTCCAATCCTGCATCCACTCAGTGAAAGACGGGAAAGCCGGAATTTGGGTTGTCTGATTGCAGGGTTCCAAATCAGATTGTTATTTCCCAGATCCAACGAGCTTAAGAACCCCATGTCTCCGACCCATTGGGGAATCATGCCTTGCAGAGAATTTCCCCCCAATTTCAGCTCCTGCAATCCCTTCAAGCTTCGAATGGATTCGGGAATGCTGCCATTCAGGGCATTGTCTGAAAGTGTCAGATTCTTCAATTTCCCGAGCCTTCCAATACCCGCCAGTATCTCGGACTCCAGAGAATTGTCGCCCAGATCCAGACACTCCAGTTCCCTCAGATCTGTCACAGTCGCCGGAATGGAGCCTCTGAGTTTGTTCTGACCCAAAAAGATCATTCTCAGACTACTCATGTTGCCGATAGATAGGGGGATTCTGCCTGAAAATTCGTTCTCATTCATATTGAGAACTTCCAAATGGGTCAGATCAGCAATTTGGGGAGGAATCTCACCTTCAAAAGAATTACTGCTTAGATCCAAGTAACGAAGCTTACTCAGAGAGAAGAGCTGAAATGGTATAGGCCCTGACAAGGTATTAGATGAGACATCGATTCTTTCAAGAGTGGGTATGCGAGAAAGAGGCAAAAGGCAGGCTGAAGTGGCATTGACAGTGGAAGGCACAGGCAATGGAACGCCATTAGCAAAGTCCAAGGAAACAACAGATAAGGATATGTCACAAGAAACTCCTTCCCAGTTGCAGCAATTGAGTCCTCTCCATGACTGGAAAGTGTACAGAGTAGCTCCGATTATAGTTGAGAATTCTGTAAGTGCCTCTCTCTGTTCTGCTGGACAACACCAGGCATATGGAATTGTCAGGCATAACATGCACAACAGAAATACGAAATGCGGAGTCATTGTGGGGAGATGATGAAACACGCAAGGATTCAACTATATGTAGACATGGCGGTCATTCAAGTCAGTGATCAATGACAGTTACAGAGACAGCTCTCATTGATTTTCGTTTTCCGGATGCTTGCAAGTCAACAACTATGATTATATTCAGGACGACGACTTGACCTGCAAATCCATATAAGTTTTTAGACATGGATAGTGAACTGCAGGTGGACTCAACTACAAATGCGACTAAGAGGCAGATGCATGACATTCATAGTCAATTGCAAGTCAGATCATTACAACCTCAAAATTCACAAACTGTGGGCTGGTTTTTTTTCCATTCAGGGGAGAAAATAAAGTAAGAATACAGATGCATGACATACATAGTCAATTGCAAGTCAGAAGATTACAACCTTAAAATTCACAAACTGTGGGCTGGTTTTTTACCCATTTAGGGGAGAAAATCAAGTAAGAATACAAATGCATGACATACATAGTCAATTGCAAGTCAGATCATTACAACCTTAAAATTCACAAACTGTGGGCTGGTTTTTTTCCCATTTAGGAGAGAAAATCAAGTAAGAATACAAATGCATGACATACATAGTCAATTGCAAGTCAGATCATTACAACCTTAAAATTCACAAACTGTGGGCTGGTTTTTTCCCATTTAGGAGAGAAAATCAAGTAAGAATACAAATGCATGACATACATAGTCAATTGCAAGTCAGATCATTACAACCTCAAAATTCACAAACTGTGGGCTGGTTTTTTTCCCATTTAGGAGAGAAAATCAAGTAATTGAGTATTCTTATTATGCGCTTTCCAAAATTCACTTCTTGTTTTTGCGGTTTTCTTAACTAAGGTTTTAGGGCAGTATCATAAAATATGATGTCATATGAGCATGCTTTTCGCTAATGTGTCCAAAATAGTCCCCCAAAAAAGTGAGACCAATGGTCGTGCAAAATGAAGACCCATATTTGTGTGGCTGATGTGGCATCACATGATTGGTTGCTTTTTAGAACTAAAGGATAGTCATCATCAACAATAACAACTTTAAAGTCACAACTATTGGTGCAATGTTGTAAAAAATATTGTTACGAAATTTTGAAAGTGCAGAAAATTCAGAGAAGCACAAAAACACATAATTTAAAGAAGCACAAAAACACGTAACACTTTGAATTTACATGGAAAAACCTTGTAAAATTATTCTAGGAAAAAACCACGGGCAAATATCTTTCAATATTATTCTCAGGAATTTTCATGGTTACAACAATCTTCAAAACGTATCACCAAACACGACTTCAAGTTGCATATAACAACCGAGTTGTAGAGTCCTAATTATAAACGACTTACTAAATTCAGTCAGTATGACTCATACAACTACATGTACAACACTTGTCAAAATACTATTTTTCTTATGCCACCAAAACGACTTACTATTTAGAGTAAGTTGATTCATAAAAAACCTTCTATTTATAGAAAGTCCAAAAAAAATCCACTTTCGACGAACGACTTTGTCGTGGTCAATTCCAGACTTAACCAAGAGAAGGTGGACTCTCCATGATGACTCAACCAAAGAAGGTGCACTCTCCATGATGATTTCACATTCCAACACTCTCCCACTTGAAGTCAAATAACAAATTTATGAAATTCCTCCACTGTAAGACCATTGCCAATGCTACATGTTATCAGGTAATCTGTAGACCAAGAGAAGTTTTGCACCAAATGAACTTCTCTCTACCAATAGCCTTCGTCATGATATCTGTAGGGTTAATATCAGTGTGAATCTTGGCCAAAGATACCTGTCCTCCTTCCACCACTTCACGAACAAAGTGATATTGAATATCAATAAGCTTTGTTATGCAATGATATGTTGAGTTCCGTGCTAAGTGAATAACACTTTGACTATCACAATGTAAAACCATTTTGTTCAGTTTTACTTGTAACTCACCCAAAAGCCTATGCAGCTAGATTGCCTCCTTGCTAGCCTGTGTTGCTGCCATATATTCGGCTTCAGTAGTTGATAGTGCAACCAATATATGTAACTTTGATACCCAACTAAGGAGAAAACATAACTTGTAGTAGACTTTCTCTTATGTTTGTCTCCACTAGAATTTGCATCCACATACCCATCTACTTGAAGACTAATCCCATTATAACATATAGCAACATTTGAAGTGCCTCTTAGATATCTAAGAATCCACTTCACAATTGTCCAATGATCAATACCATAGTTCTCCATGTACCGACTAACAACTCCCACTGCTTGCGCAATGTCTAGTCCGGTGCATACCATGGCGAACATAAGACTACCAACTTCTGATGAGTATGGTACACAAGACATCTGTGTCTTCTCTGCTTCTATGCTAGGGCACTATTATGAAGACAACTTAATGTGAACATGAAATGGAGTACAAACTAGTTATGCATTTTGCATATTGAAGCACTGCAGAACCTTCTCCACATAAGTCTTCTGTGACAACCATAATTTCCTGTTATTTCTGTCTCCATGTATCCTCATTCCAAGAATTTGATTTGCACTTCCTAAATCCTTTATGTCAAACTCCCTAACAAGCTGAGTTTTCAAATGGATGATTCTATCCATGCTAGACCCTGTAACCAACATATCATCTACATACAAAAGTAGAATGATAAAACTGTCATCATCATACCTTTGAAAATAGGCACAATGATCAACCTCACATCTACTAAACTCTATACTCATCATGAAGGAATCAAATCGCTTGGACCAACACCTTGGTGCCTATTTTAAACCATACAACAAAATTTTCAATTTGCAAACAAGACTCTCCTTGCCTTTTTCCTTAAAACCCTCTGGCTACTGCATATAAATCTCCTCAGAGAGATCACCATGTAGGAAGGTTGTTTTAACATCTAATTGTTCTAACTCCAAATCAAGACTACCAACAAGAGCTAAAACAACTCTAAAAATACTCAAACATACAATAGGTGAAAAAATTTCATCAAAATCTATACCAAATTTCTAAGCATACCCCTTGGCTACCAACCAAGCTTTATATCTCTCCAAATTATCATTTAAATCCCTTTCCATCTTGAAGACCCACTTTTTCCCAATAGCTTTCCTTCCTTTGGGTAATGGAACAAGCTCCCATGTCAATTCTTATGAAGAGCTTCCGTTTCCTCTTCCTTAACAACTCTCCATTTGTCTACACATTCTGCTACCAATTGCGAACTAGTGGTCTTATGAAGAGCTTACAGAATTGTTACAAAATTTTACAAAATTTTAGAAGTGCAAAAAATTCAGAGAAGTACAAAAACACATAACACTCGAAATTTATGTGAAAAAACTTGGTAAAATTATACCAAAAAAAAATCCACGGGAAAATATCTTTCAATATTATTCTAAGGAACTTTCACAGTTACAACAATCTTCAAAACATATCACCAAACATGGCTTCAAGTTGCATATATAACAACCGAGTTGTAGAGTCCTAATTACAAACCACTTACTAAATTCAGTAAGTATGATTCATACAACAACATGTTCAACACTTGTCAAAATTTCTATTTTTGTTAAATCACCAAAATGACTTACTATTTACAGTAAATTGACTCATGAACAACCTTCTATTTATAGTAAGTCCAAAAAAAAAAATTCCACCTCCAGCGAACGACTTCGTCGTGGTCAATTTCAGACTTAACCAAAGAAGGTGAACTCTCCATGATGACTCAACCAAAGAAGGTGGATTCTCAATGACGAATCAACCAAAGAAGGTGGACTCTCCATGATGGAATCAACCAAAGCTAGTGGACTCTCTATGATGACTTAACATTCCAACAATATTAAACATTATATCAACAAGTGTGGGTATTGAATCAACAAGTACTACAACCATTAGAACACACTCGCGTATTGGGTCCTTTCGGCTAATTTTGGTAGTAGTTTAGGACAACGCGTATGAACAAATCATTCATTAGGGTAGAGGATTTAGTAATTGAACATCCTAACTTTGCACTTCTCAAAATCTTACATAAAAATTTCAAATCACTTCCAAATTTTTATAGCAACTTACTTGCAATTTGTGAGCCTTCACTTCCAATTTTTAAAATAACACAATTATCAGCCAAGCTATGCAACTAAGGGGAAAACTACGCAATTGACAAGCAAGCTACACAATTATAGTTGTTTCAATGCAATTGCACTTATTTAAATGCAATTGTAGTTGATTCAATGCAATTGCCTAGCATAGAACAAGGAATTCAACATATTCAATTGCCTTGATTTGGGATTATCAATAGAGTTTCAATTTGGTCCCATAACTAAAATCAGGAAAAGACCCAGTTGAGATCTCTCTGATAACCTTCCAGAAATATAAACAAATCAAACCTATCACTCAAATATAAACACCCAATAACAGAATCCTAAAAACTGTTTCATGGAAAAATAAGAAGAAAGGTAAACACAACATAATCGAAACAATACATCCAAATCCTTAATACAACACAAAATATAGATTCTTTAAAGTATTTTAATCATAAATCATTCTCGAAGACCAAATATAGACATTATCAACCAAATTAGAAAAGGAATCTATTCCCTACCTCAAGCTTGCGAGATTTAATGAAAGAAATCAAAGAGAAGATGAAGAAATTAATTTTCAATGATTATCTTTTATTTAAATATCATCACCATAATTAACCTGTAATACAAAACATAAAAATTAGGTTATAACTAATATCAATACCTAATAAATACTCTTTTAATATAAATTTAACACCTAGACTATAATAAATATAATACTCTAAACACATCAAGATAATAATTCATGCTACCAATAATACAAAGAATACCAAAACCCACTCATATACACAAAGTAGGGTGATCAGATATTGTTGCTTTGACAATCCCAATAGGGTACCTACAAGACTAGGTAATTGTCTTTACATAGGACAATGCCTTAGGTTAGGTTTGGATTTGGGCCTTAATGTTAGCCCCCCTCTACTACCATCGAGGCATATGAAGCCATGCTCAGACCTGTTAAGCCAGGTGGATTCAATTCCTCATACTTACATAATCACCCGCATGAAAAAACTATATATATATATATATATACGTCAACTAAAACAAACAATGGAAAGAGAATTGAAATAGTGTATGGGCCTCACAAGTGAGTAATATGACATCCAAAACTATTAATTCCCTTTTATTCATCTAAGTATTTAATTTAATCAATTACATAGTTTCATCCTTAGTATTTACATTAAATCTAAATACTATCCTAATGTATTTTATTTAAATACATTTCCTCAAAATTCCGCTTTTAATAAATTAATATTTATTAAAATTCTCCATATTTCTAATTCCTCTAAACCAAGATTAAATTCAAATCTAACTTGAATATTTAATCTAAGCCTAGCCTAAAGACTTATTAATCCTACCTAGAGGCCTACCCTACCTATTCCTCTTAATGAACCCACTCCCCCACTTAGCGCACACTAATCACACTTAAGGTGTGATTCCTAACCCTTTTAGCACTAATAAAGTTCTCACACATGTGTGAGCAACTCATCCCAAGAGAGCCACCCAACTCTCTTAAATGCTCTTACAACCTTGTCCCCGCTCCTTTCTCCAAGGTTGCTCACACATGTGTGAGCAACCTTGAGCCTCACAAAGAATTTAATGCTCAAAGTGACTCCTCTTCTAAGCCTATGTGTCTCCTATACGGCTCTTATGTGGATGCCACATAGATGCCACCTCACCCAAGCCTCTTTCCTCCCTCCAAAAATCCTATAAATAGAGGCCTTTTCCTCTCACATTTCATCTCTCATTTGTGCATTGTTATCATGCTAATTTAGCTCTAGATTTCATACTTGTTTGCATGCTTTCAATATTAGTTTCTTTCTTAAATCATCTAGAAATCACATGCTAGTATAATCGTGCTGAATGAATCTTAGTTTGTTTCTTGCATTTGCATATCATTTCATAGCTTAGATCATCTTTAGGGAGGATTTGAGACTAGTTCTTGAATTCCTTCTTTTCTTCCAATTTTGCATTTACATTTATATTGTATTGGGGATCCTCCTTCATTTGTGTTTGAGAGAGTACACTCACATATAATCTTGATGAGAAAATCAAACAAGTAATATAGGGTGCAACTAACTTGTTTCTAGCTCAATCTTGATATTATTTGGAATGTATTTGCAAATTGTTTGCTTGCTCTTTCATAATTTGAATTGATTTTATTTGCTAACCCACTAATCTTGCATGTTTGAGCTTTCTTTCAACAGGTTTTTAGCTTCTAAGAATTCCTCATACACAGTCTGTCATGCCTGGTGGGACCCACGTCCCTATTCCATTCCTTAAATCTTCTTCTTCTTCTCAAAATCTCTCCAAGCTCATGGATCAATGTCTTCGCTTTATGCAGAGGCGTCTGCACATATGTTGGTTCTTACTAAACCATTGTTCAATGTCTGCAATAAACCAATGTCTGGGCCTGTGAACCAACGTCTTTGCTAAAAGACATCTATTTCCCAAACTTGTCATTTAACATCATTTTTTGTAGGGTTTTATAGTGTTTTCTACCACTTTTTTAAATCTAGCATTCGATTTTTTGTCAGAAAATTATTTAACAAGGTGTCTTAATGCTAAAATTTTCAATAGATCCATCATTAAGGAAAAAACACTAAGTTATCTTGTTTTTAAATGTTTGGGTAGGCTTAAAATAGGTCTTTTAGCAAATTTGGGTTTATAAGAAGAAGTTGGTTTCTCATTTTTTTGCTATTTTTTGGGTCTTACAAGTACAACGACATCTGCACATACGTTGGTTCAGGATTCGACATCTGCACATATGCTGATTTGGTAGAAATACCATTTGGCGTCTTTGCTTTGTGAATCAAAATCTCCGCCTGGTATAATCACTTTGTTGTTTTCTGTATTTTCGTATTTCTGTCATTTCAGCACAGTTTACAGAACCAACGGCTCTACTTGCGACCAGCGTCTGCGCCTAGTTTTGTGAAATTTCATGTTACTAATGATGTTCTTTGAGTGATCTTGTTTGATTAGGGACGCATGTCAAAGACCAAACACAAAAAACTACTGATTAATCCTTTTGCATTCCACTTGTCAAAGAAATCAATCAAAACTACTCACGTATTGGTCTTGCAAGTTGCCATCATCTACCCAACCAAACGATTGTTCTTTCTTAATGTTTTTAGGAACATAGTAAATTTGGAGATTTCTTGTGTGGAAAAAATCAAGTGTTAGGATAGTATGCTCTCTTTCCTTTTGGGAAGATAAAAAACCTAGACACACTTGATTTGGTTTTAATAAGTAATCTTTTGGGAATTAACCATCTTGTTTTGGGTGTTTGGGAGAAAATGACATTGGGTAGGAGAGTATGCTCTTTTCCCCTTGTGGGGAAATAAAAAATCTAGCTTTTCACCAATCCATGCTTTTAAATTAATCCTTTAGATGGGCCTGCCAGTTGAGGAAAAAATCTTCTGGGAATGACCCATGTGAGAGCGAGGTGTAAGCCACACCACTCCAACTCATGTTAAAAAAATTTACTCTTTGGGGCCAAAGCCTCGGGAGTTGGATATTGTTTGAGCTTATACTCAGCTCACACCTAACACAAAGTAGGTCCGCGAGGTCTCAATCATGTTTATGTGACTGCTTGTGCCAAGGTACTTTGTGGGGCTATAAGCCTCAATCGCGCTTGCACAGACACAAAGGACATACCTGAAGGAAGATCCATACTAAGAACTGTTAAAGTAGAGGCCTACCCAATTCACCTCTGAAATATTGATAATGTTTGTGCAAGGAGGATAGTAACCTCCCCAAGATCACTCACTCATTTGTTCCAACTTGAGCATTTGGACTCAGATAATACAACATCATGACTGGAGCCATTGCATGCTTGGTGATGGTCGTATTTTGATTAGCTCTTGTGTGTGTCCTACATTTGTGGGAAAATATTTTCAAGCTAAGCTAAACTCCTTAGGTATGTATGTGCTTGATTGTTCTCAAAACATTAGTGATTTGAACGTACACAAATTTCATATTCATCAAACTCGTCACACCTGCTTGTATCCTACAAGGTTGATTTGTCCCTTGTTGGATTATTTTCAGACACATGAATGTTCCCGTTTGAATCAAGGTATTCTTAGCCTAGTCAATGCCTTTGATGTATGATTGAAACTTATTCTTTCCATTTAACACATACAACTAAGACTTAATCAACAATGATCCTTAAGAACTTGTTCAAAGATCCCGATTTGTAAGACTTCAAACCCACATTTTCATTTGTTATAGCATTTATTTGTGGGACATGACCGCTTCGGGGAAACACACGAAAGTTAAGACCGAACTAACCCTTGAATACAAAGAACAAAAAAATGCCAATCGAGAAGCCAAGAAATACCAACACATCGTCGATTCCATCCAACAAGAGATCCAAGAGCGTGAGACCTACGAAAAAAATTATCTACAATAATAAGCTTGAAAACTTCATGGCCAAATATCATTTGAACCGTGCCTTTGTCAACTTTGAACAATAAGACTAGCTGGCACATCGCAATACCGTCCATTTAACCACTAAGCTTGCATATCGATAATTGTATTCTAAGATCATCCTTAGTCACCATCTTTTAAAGTACACCATCCAATCAACCTAGCAACATCCAACTAATCCAACAATCATTCAAGCATCATCCCAAGTCCTATCCAAATATCATAAAAAAAAAAACATATCCTTCACTTGGTGTTATATCCTTCTGATTTGCATAGTACCCATATCTTATCAAGACCCATCCTTAGGCTCCCTTGACTAAGCATTTTTTAGGGTATCCCATCCTGTCTTTGTGGCCTCATCACCTTGATCAAAAGGTTTGTTTACATTGAAAAAGAATCTTATCCTCTCTAGACCACAAGTCTATCTTAGGTTGACACAATCATATCCATTTGAGCTTGCATTAGGGAAGACAACTCATAATCATTTGTAACACCAAGTTATCCTTAGGTAATTAAGCAACCCCCATCATTTTAGCATCATCATCCAAAGCATCAAGTCCCAAAATCATTGTGCCATCATCCTTATTCACCTAGGAATCTTACACCTAGTTTAGCATCTTGCATATCTTTAGGACATCCATTTCATGCCACCCGAAACTTGATCTAAGAAGAGGAAGGGCATGGACACCAATCTTGCTGCTAGCTCGTCCAATCCGACAGTGGACCCTAACAACACCATGGTGACATTTGATCCTTGGCATCAAGCACCAAATAAACACATATGGGCTGACCCAGATGAGATTCCTAGCATAAGTTCCATGGAAGCATTCATGAGTCATCCTGGACATGCACACATGGTCAATGTCATTATAGGACACAACAACCACACCATCCTTGCCAAATTTCAATGCAAAGGAATCCAAGTACCACATGGACTTCTACCAACACAGATTGCACAACCTATAACCATTCCAAGTGAATTTTTCCACCTGTGCTAGAAGAAATTGTTGACCCACTTCAAAGGACATCCCAGGTTACTTCTATCATACCTCATTTTCTGCAACCAATAGTCACTCAACTCATAGTGCACATGATGCAGGAGCATCTTGGGTCCTTAGCAATCCTGCTCAACCAAAAATATGTCTACTTTCATTTCTAGTTTGTTCTCTGTCTCTCAGCTTTTGTTGCTTGGCATACTTTTCAAGTTGCTCGGTCATGTTGGTTTTCTTCTGTTTCTCAGTCCTTCTTTGGCCGAGTGTTGTGTTGCTCGGCCATGATTTGCCGAGTTGGTTTATTTGGGAGTTGGAGCTGCTAGTCAACTTCTTCATTTATTTTTCATGGCTAAATTAATGTGGGGTCTCTCATTGGGATCTGTGTGGACCTAAATCTGGGTCTCACCTTTGTATATGAGCGTCGACTTCCCTGTTGGACTCTTGTATATATTCATTTGTATCTTCTTAGTTTTGGGGCAAGTCTTAGATAAAGAAGACAAATGTTAAGATATTGAAGATCTGAGATCTCTGTTGTAAGAAGATAAATTGTAATACATTGTGATGTATATGGCCATAACTAGGAAGGCCTTACAACCTGGCATGTATTGAGTTTGATCAATTAATGATAAAAGATCTCCATGTTTCTCTCTTTGACTGTGTTGTTGTTTTCGTTCCGCATTGTTTCCGCAAGCTGGATGGTTTTGGGTGTGCCCTAGGCCCCGTCTCCTTCCTCCCTTGTGTCAGGTGGTATCAGAGCGAGTTGAGATCCGTGGTTCCTTCTTGTAAACTCTAAAGATATTTGTTGTAGGATGGAAGGTTCCGATCTGACCTACAATTGCAGAGAGTTTCAAGATGGTTCATGGGAGAGGAAATGTTGATCAAGGTCTAGCTGATATGCTTGGACAGATGGCTGCAAGATTGGAAGGTGTTGAAACAACCCAGCGCAGAGGAAGACATCTTGAAGATGTTAGTGATGATGAATTTGAAGAGGTTCAAGGTGAAGCTGCACCTGCACCTTTGATGGACCAGGATGAAGAGAGATTCCTGAGAGCCTTGACAAGTTTGAAATCCACACCTCAGTTCAATCCTCCTGAGTACAGTGGGAAATTGGATTCTGATGAATTGATTGACTGGATAAATGAAATGGAAATTTTTTTTGGATATCAGAATGTTGCAGAAGATAAGAAGGTGAAGATTATAAGCACAAAACTGAAAGGTTATGCATCCTTATGGTGGGAACATCTGCAATTAGATAGAAAGAAGAAAGGTAAAGACAAAATCAATGTATGGGATAAGATGGCTAACAAATTGAAAGGAAAATTTGTACCTTGTGATTATCAGATTAACCTAATCTGACGAATGCAAAGTTTGAAGCAGAAGGACAAATTAGTCAAAGACTATACTAAGGAACTCTACAGATTAGACATCAAATCTAGACATGTTGAAGATGAAGTGGAAAGAGTTGCAAGATACCTGAATGGCTTGAGATGTTCCATACAAGATGAAATTAGTTTGGTCAAAATGGAAGGTATTGAAGAGGAATATCAATTTGCCTTAAAAGCTGAAGAAAAGTTGAATAGAAGATATGAACAAAGACAAAGAGCCAGAGGTGGTAGGTGGTAGATTCCCTAGAGGAAGAGGTAGATCTCATGGTGAGAATAGTAGATCAGAACTAGACAAGTCAGTTTCAGACACATCTCAAGACAAAGGAAAGACTGAATGGAAAGGTGGAGATTCATATCGAGGAAGAGGAAATTTTTCCAGAGGTGGATATAGCAGAAGAGGGTTCTAAGTAACTTGCTACAATTGTGGTGAAGAAGGACATAAATCCTTTGAGTGTACACATACAAGCAAGAAAGGTGGTAGCAGGAGCAGAAATGCATTAATCCAAGAAGAACCATCCAATGAACCTAAATGTAACCTCATGATCTGAAGGATACTATGGAGTGAGCAAGATAAGAAAGATCCGACCTGGAAAAGTTTATTCAAGACCAGTTGTAGAGTTGCAGACAAAGTTTGCAAGGTCATTATTGACAGTGGAAGTTCAAAGAATCTGGCATTTGAGGAAATGGTTGCAAATTTGTAGTTGGAGAGGATGAAACATCCAAAACCCTACAAGATCTCATGGATCAAGGATGAGCATACATTAATGGTGAGTGAACAATGTTTTTTGAATCTAAAAATTGGAAAATACTATGATAAGGTGTTGTGTGATATCATGCCTATGGATTGTTGTCATATTTTGTTGGGTAGACCTTGACAATATGATAGAAATGCTATACATGATGGAAGGTTGAATAGATATTATATTTGGGTTGATAGGAAGAAGCAAATTTTGTTACCCTTGGTTGAAGAATTTGCTGATGAGTTATGTATATCTGTGAAAGTTTTTCTGATGGAAGGTAGACAATTTGTTAAGGATTTGAAAAGAAATGATATCTGTTATGCCTTGATTCCTAACAAACCATGTAAGAATACATAAGATGACATTCGTGCAGAAGTTGGAGAGTTTCTCACAGAGTACAAGGAGATAATTTCAGATAATGTACTTGATGGTTTGCCACCAATGAGAGATATCAGTCATTGTATGGTTCTGATTCCTGGAACTAGTTTACCAAACAAAGCACCACATAGGGTAACACCGACCGAGATCAAAGAGCTTAACCAAAAATTTCATGAATTGTTGAACAAGGTTTGATCCGAGAAAGTGTGAGTCCATGTGCAGTACCAGCTGTGTTGGCAGCTAAGAAGAATGGAGAATGGAGAATGTGCATTGGTTCCAGAGCAATAAACAAGATCACAGTGAAGTATAGGTTTCCTATACCAAGAATGGATGACATAATGGATTGTTTGAGTCGAGAAAAGTATTTTACCAAGATTGATTTGAAAAGTGGATATCATCAGATCAAAATCAGAGAAGGTGATGAATGGAAGACTGCTTTCAAGACAAAGGAAGGTTTGTATGAGTGGTTGGTTATGCCTTTTGGTTTAACTAATGTACCCAGTACATTTATGAGGCTGATGAATGAAGTTCTGAAGAAATTATTGAATAAGTGTGTGATTGTATATTTGGATGACATTTTGATATTCAGTAAGACTAGAGAAGAACATCTGATGCATATAAGACAAGTGTTGCAGAGATTAAAAGAATAAAAGTTACTGATAAATCTGAAGAAATGTTCCTTCATGAAAGAAGAGCTTGTGTATTTGGGATTTGTGATTTCAACTGATGGTTTGAAGATGGATCCAGAGAAGTCTGAAGCTATATGAGTTGGCCTACACCTGAAAATGTCACTAAGGTAAGATCATTTCATGGATTGACAAGTTTTTATAGGAAGTTTATCATAAATTTCAGTTCTATTTGTAATGCTATGACTGAAACAATGAGAGGAGACAAAATAAAATTCAAATGGACACATGGAGATGATAAGAGTTTTGAAGATTTAAATTTGAAAGTTGCTGAATTACCTATGTTGGCATTACTTGATTTGAATAAAGTATTTCAAGTTGAATGTGATGCAAGTGGAAGTGCAATTGGAGCTGTGTTGACTCAAGAAGGTAAACCTGTTTCTTTCTTTAGTGAAAAGTTGAATGATGCAAATAGAAAATATTATGTCTATGATCAGGAATTCTATGCTATTGTGCAAGCTATGAAGAAATGGAGACATTACTTGATGCCAAATGAATTTGTGTTGTATACTGATCATAAGGCTTTACAATATTTGGGTA
>MU223802.1:348041-360521 GCA_018584345.1 Thuja plicata | reverse complement strand
GTTCACCACATGGGTTAGCAAGTATGGAGTAGTTACCCCGGTAGCATGAGACAATAAATATGAAGGGGACAACTAACACCAAGGAGGTTGAGTGAATGGAGCAAATTAGATATTGGGGCCTCTTCATCAGTAAGAGAGCAAGATCCAGATGATAAAGACCCAACTACTTTGGAACAACTTCAAGCATTCAAGCGGTCACAGGACAAATGATCACATGGCTCGTAGCAAATATTGTTATCTCTTCAGCCAGAAGTTTTGTCTCTTCTTGGAACTGTATTTTTTCCTATAGCTCAGTCATCTGTAGCTTGTTGCATCCTTATTTTCCAAAAGGATTCCAAGATGACTGGGGCTACCTATAAGTATCAAGTTATGACATTGTAATAAAGATGGTAAAAAAAAAAAGACTACAAGGAAGATTACTAAATTGGTCCGACCATTGGTTTTTGAGTCTTCAAGATGTACTGTTATTGAGTTCATATTAATAGAATACAATGGAATCTCCATTTTTGATGTCAATGGTGTCTTCTTGCATTTGCAATTAATTCTTGTATGTTCAATTTGTAAGGCATTTTGAGTATACTGGTTACAAGGTAGTCATGTTCTTGTTTGTGAGTTATTTTCAAGGAGAGTTTAAATCTTACAGTGATTGCAGAGAATTAGGGTTTGTGCAAGGATTTGATACATTGGTGTGAGGAATGAGAGGATAGTTTGTAAGGCACTCTATCTGGGGTTCAATTGTGTTCCGATTAATTGTCTTAGTATGTGTATGCCCTGTTATGACTCTATTACCCATGATTAGGCACTGGTCAATATGCTGACATGTGGTTGTTATCATCAATTTAAATATTAAAACCTTTACCTTCTGTTGTCAAGAACTTGTATGTGTAGTTTATTGTATTGAAGAATATAGTTCATCTTAGTGATTCCTTGAAGAGTGGATCAATAGGTTAGCCTACCTAGGCCAAACTGGCATAAAAAGAAGAAGGATTGCAAATCCTTAATCCACTGTGAGATTCTCTGTTATTCAGTGAGTCTATCAAAGGTGCACTCGCCTAGGTATGTGGAGCCCAAAGTGTAGGAGGAATTTTTACCCTTGTTAATTAGCCTTATTCATGTATGAATCTGAGTTGGGAATAGAGGGTTAAACATTTGTTATTGTTTCAATCGATCCATACAAGAAAATGAGCTAACACCTCCAATCAGAGAACTCTAACCAAGGGCTTCGAGACCTATATTTAAAAACACAAAAAGATTAATTAATAAAGTTACAAATTTATAATGAAAGACTTGAATTAAAAAAGTAAAATAGTCAAGTTTTGAAGTTACATTCACAATCTCTGTAGCTCTTTGTGCAAATAGTTTGTCCAAGACTATGCACACAACACTCTCCTTTAGTCTTCTTTGAATAAGTTGAGCCTAGTCATGTTTGATTCACAATTATTTGTTTCAAATCCATCAATGGACCAAGAATGCTTTGCAACGTTAAGAAAACCTTTGCAAACCTTGTGACACCCAATTTTACTAACTCTTTTCCTTGGGTGTGTTCTCTTATCAAGTGAAAAACCCAAGGGTGATTGTAGATATATTTTGTGATCCTCCTTGCATCCTCTACAATTGATGTCACTCAATCTAGTTTGCCTATGTCCTCCAAAAGAAGGTCAAAAGCATGTGTTGCACAAGGTGTCCAAAAGAGTGTTTTGTGTTTCTCTTAGAGGATTCTACCAGCTGCCACATATGTTACAATGTTATTAGTTATTATTTGCAGTTGCACTACATTTTCAATTCTCACCTTCATGACAATTTGTTCTAATGTTAGAACCAAGGTTTCTGCATTTTTCACTTTGTTGGAGGCATCCATTGATTTCAAGAGAACCATATTATTTTTGAAAGCAACTAAGAAATTAATCTTGTGACTCTTCCAATCTGTCCACCCATAAAAAAGAATAATGCAGTCATGTTTTTTGTCATTCCCTTCTTTGCTCTTCCACCACTTCGCTTGCTCTAACAATTGCATTCAGGAGCAACCTACAAGTACAAAATGAAATTAAGTACGCAATTTTAATTTTTAAATAGAAAAAGTTTATATTCAACATAAATTAGTAATACTATAAATAAAAGAACATACATTTAGTCTAAATTCTAAAAATCAATGCAAGTTATTAAATTTTTTTAAACAACTCTAGACTAACCTCCCACTTAAGTCTAGGCAAGAAGGTGCCTTGTAGCCTTTGCTGGAAACTATGAATGCAGTAACTAAATTATGCCAATAAGGATTATCTACCACATTGAAAGGGATGTTAAGGTACCAAAAACAGAAAATGCAATGTTAGCATTCTTGTGCAGCTCCCTGTTCCACCCAGTTGCCTCCAATGATGGTTGTGCTCTAGGTGTGTTTTTGGGCACAAAATAATTACTTGTAGACAGTGGCACTGATGCTGGTTGTCTACTAGAAGTAGCTAAAGTGGTGGCAGAGGTGGAGGTGGACTTGTGGATACGTGGGCCACAAAGAGAGCCCACTATGCTTTGAAGTACCGCTTCATCTAATTCAAGGTCAATTGGAGCACCTTGAGAAGCCGCTGTGGACGCTGCCATGGCTAGTTTTGCCCTCTCTCTTTTCAATTTTATCTCTTCCATGGCTGCAACTATGACATTCATTTCTCTTTTTATTTCCTCGTTGGTCACAGGATGTAACCCTTGACATCATGCTTAGTGATGCCTACAAGGTGGTATTTGAGGCAACGGTCTATGCCTCCATAAAATACTTTTTCGCACTTATGCAAAATACTGACCCATCCTTCATATGCATACTTCCAAGCTTTGTCTCTAGTTCCATTAAGAAGAGTGCCTACAAATCCATATGGCAGCACCAACACTGATGGGGTAGACCCTGAAGTTGAACAAAACGTAGAACATTCTCTATTTGCCATTACAAATTAACTTATACATACAAAGTGAAAGCACAAGTTAATATTTTAATTAAAAAATTAGCAAACAAACTAAATTAGTTCCAAATAATCTAGACTGGTTGAGATCATTAAAATTAAATCTAGTCTAGGATTCTAAACATTTTCTTTAAAAAATAGTATTCAAATTTTTAAAAAAGTGCCAGGGTTTGAAATTTGTTTGAAAACTTGAGAAAACAATGAAAAATTAATAAAAGTTGTCGAAAAATGTGATAAATCTTGTTCTTTGGACTCTAAATAGATTTTGAGTACTTAGGTAAGGCCATTGTTGTTTTTTTATAAATCTAGATGCAACCAAAAAAAAAAAAATTCCAAAAAAGACAAAAATGCCAGGCAGTTTGATAGTGCAGTCATGTATGGCAGCCACGAGAGCCGCATTGTCGATTCCCATTTCCACACCTTGTAAACTGTCGTCCTAAAAACAAAATCCAAGGTGGATTAGACGTTAAATCACATGAGAAGTAAGATAACAGAGGGGAAATTCAAAGAGGATAAAATGAAGGAACCTGCAGTGGGGCAAGGAAGAGAAACAGAGCGGTCGCCTTCCCTGCAATAGACAGAAAGGGTGCCATTAAAACACATTTTGAAGCTATTCTTGACAGAAATATAATTACCTTGTAAATATCCAAACTCTGTAATATAATAATAATACTATCTTTGGTTTTGTGATGATTACCAATGATGCCGAAAACTGTACGATCTGTATCTGGTGACTCCATGACCACAAGCTTCCGTAAAGCTATAATTCTGAGACTGCAAATATCTCCGGACAGTGAGAAAACATAAACAATTCTGTTGTTTGCTCTCCAAGTTTTGGGCTGTGTGAATACGTAATAGGAGAGTGGTATATGAAGATGTTTTCTTTTTTTTTAGTTGTAGCTAAGACACCTAAATTTTTGAAATGTGTATGTTTTTGTTTTTCAGCCAAATTTAGTGTGAAAAATGTTGGACATTATGTGTTGTGTTTAGCGGAAGATTGTGGATTGCTGCCATTTGAGAAGTGAGAGTCCTGTTTGTAGTATATATCCAATAATTTGAAAAGCAATTTGTTAAATTAACAACAATACCGTTAAGTTAAGTTAAGTTGAGTTGAGTTGAGTTAAGTTAATGTAAGTTTAGTTAAGTTAAGTTATGTTAAGTTAAGTTAAGTTAAGTTGAGTTGAGTTGAGTTAAGCCAAGTTAAGTTGAGTTAAGTTAAGTTGAGTTGGGTTGAGTTAAGTTGAGTTAAGTTAAGTTGAGTTAAAATAAGTTACGTTGAGTTAAGTTAAGTTGAGTTGAGTTGAGCTAAGTTAAGTTAAGTTGAGTTAAGTTGAGTTAAGTTGACTTAAGTTAAGGTGAGTCAAGTTAAGTTGAGCTAAGTTAAGTTGAGTTAAGTGGAGTTGAGTTGAGTTAAGTTGAGTTAAGTTAGGTTAGGTTGAGTAAAGTTAAGTTAAGGTAAGTTGAGTTGAGTTAAGTTAGGTTAAGTTGAGTTAAGTTAAGTTAAGTTAAGTTAGGTTGAGTTGAGTTGAGTTAAGTTAAGTTAAGTTAAGTTAAGTTAAGTTATGGTGAGTTAAGTTTAGTTAAGTTGAGTTGAGTTAAGTTAAGTTGAGTTGCATTGAGTTAAGTTGAGTTAAGTTGGTTTGAGTTAAGTTGAGTTAAGTTAAGTTGAGTTGCATTAAGTTAAGTTAAGTTAGGTTAAGCTAAGTTAAGTTGAGTTAAGTTGAGTTAAGTTAAATTAAGCTAAGTTAAGTTATGGTGAGTTAAGTTGAGTTAAGTTGAGTTGAGTTAAGTTGAGTTGAGTTGCGTTAAGTTAAGTTAAGTTAAGTTAAGTTAAGTTGAGTTGAGTTGAGTTAGGTTGGGTTGAGTTGAGTTAAGTTGAGTTAAGTTAAGTTAAGTTAGGTTGAGTTGAGTTAAGTGGAGTTGAGTTAAGTTAAGTTAAGTTAAGTTAGGTTAGGTTGAATTAAGTTGAGTTAAGTTAAGTTGAGTTAAGTGACATTGAGTTAAGTTGAGTTAAGTTAGGTTTAGTTGACTTAAGTTAAGTTGAGTTGAGTTAAGTTAAGTTAAGCTAAGTTCAGTTGAGTTAAGTTGAGTTGAGTTAAGTTAAGTTAAGTTAGGTTAGGTTGAATTAAGTTAAGTTAAGTTGAGTTGAGTTAATTTAAGTTGACCTAAGTTGGGTTAAGTTAAGTTAAGTTGAGTTGAGTTGAGTTGAGTTGAGTTAAGTTAAGTTAAGTTATGGTGAGTTAAGTTGAGCTAAGTTAAGTTGAGTTAAGTTGAGTTAAGTTGATTTGAGCTAAGTTGAGTTGGGTTGAGTTAAGTTAGGTTAAGTTAAGTTGAGTTAATTTGAGTTCAGTTAAGTTGAGTTGAGCTAAGTTGAGTTACTATTTCTAATTGATCCCTAAATATATTTTTGATTTAAACTAAACATAAAACATAATGTAATGATAAAATTATCATTGCTATTAATAATATCATAATTTAAATTTTAAAAAGTTGGTATGTCCATATGAAAATTGTAAATATATTAATTTATCTCAATAAAATTACTTATATTAAATTACAAAATATATTAATTTATCTCAATAAAATCACTTATATTAAATTATAAAATATATTAATTTATCTCACCATCTACACTACATGCAGTAACTTCGGATAACATTGTTATTAAAAATAATCTTAAATAATATATAAAAAGATATGGTTTAGAATAATATGGTAAGGAAGTTAACAAAATATTATTTCTTAAATAATAGAATGAAAGAAATAGTCCATAAATTTTATTTTAATACAAAAATAAAACCTAAAATCAAGTACTTGTGAAAAATAATAAAAGACCCAAAAAAAAGTAGTGTGTTTTGTAATTAAGAAAATGAGTCTGAAATAATAGAGTGGAATGTAGACTAAAAAATAATAAAAATAAAAAATAAACAAATATATTCAATTTTTTTAATTATACAGAAATAAATCTCAAATTCTAAATTATTTTTTAGAAAACCTACGAAATCAAATCTTAGATCTAAGTATTTTTCATGGTCACAATTCAATCTAGACTATTTATTATTATTTTCTAAATGCTCAAAATTCAATCAGTCTATTTTTTATTATTTTCTAAACTCACAATTCAATTAGTCTATTTTTTATTATTTTCTAAATGGCCATTTAGATATTGTTGAATGCCAATCTAAAAATCTTATTTTTGTACTCATTAGTTCTATCCATTTAAAATATTAAAAAATTTAATTTAAAAAAAATATATCGGCTATCTCTCGAATGCTTTGCCACTTCCCAGCCATTTAAAGTTCAATGAGCATAAATTTTTTTTACTACCAGGAAACATTCTTTTTATCCATAAAGCAATTGTAAAAAATCAGCGTACAAATTTCTATTGCTAGGAAACAATCGTGTTTTATCAACTTATGTAGAGAAGGCAGGTAAAGCTTTCATTCTATTTGTGTTTCTTAAAAACATATACAAATTTCTATTGCTTTGGAACATATATACATTTATGTCAAATGTAGATTAACTTCTAAACATTGTCATTTTTGGTTTTTATCAAGCGTGTAGATAATCTATAGTAAAATTTGAGAGAAAAATGAAACCAAAAATTCAGAATGGTGTACCTCCCTAATGCGCCTATTCCCAAATGAGTTTTTAATGGCGAGCACAATACAAGAAAGCCACAAGAAGGACGTTGGCATAGATTGTGGAATTTTCTTTTGTACCTGCCAATTACATTTTCTCGAAAGTTTCCAAATCCTTTTCAACGAATCCATTATGTGCATATCATGTAACTATGGCATTCCCTGAGACAAAATTTCTTCCAAGCATTGTGTCAAACAGTTCGCGTGACTCCTCAATGGATCCAAATTTTGGATACAGGTCTACCGAAGCATTTCAAATTATAATATCTAACAAAAACCTTCTGTCCATTATGCTTTGATGGATGTCTATACCCTGTTCTAAAGATCCCAATTTAGTACAGGCGTGGACTATACCAGCGCATGGAATTTGGGACTCTTTTCCTTGTAGGGCGACTGGTGTCCCTAAATGCTTAGTTTCTAACATACATATAAAGATTAATTTATGCATGAACGATACTTGTTCACAAGACAACAATGAGTTATGGTGTGTAGTTTGATGAGATTGAATCTCATTCATGAATTATATAGTCATAGACTCAAGAATAATTTAGTGCAAAAAAGGCATTGACTATGTTGGAAGAGAGAGACACTACTTGCCAATTGTGCACATACATAAGAAATTATTCATTGAGCATAACAAAAAATTTGAAATAACAAAGGGAGTGACTCAAAATATAGATTTGTATAATCCTTGTGTAGGAAAAATATACCTTGGGAGGAAGTATTCATGAATTACCATGCACTTAGAGAGGTAATGCTTATATATTTGTATTTGATAGACCTTTTAAAAAATGACATACTTCATTTCTTGTTAAAAGTGGAATGATCCTTCTACATCTATTGACTTCTTTTTCAAGAAGATAACATGAGATTACATGACTTACCACAAAATATAATGAGAGAGAAGGATGCTTTTGATATCAAAAGTCGAGATCTAACAAGAATTATGGAAAATGATAGAAATCATCTTTGTTGAACATATATTAATTGTGTTATTTCAATTACTAACTTAGTCACTTGTTAAATGCTTTAAGGGGGACACACTTTTTGATAATGCAAAAAACATCACACATCTAATCTCAGCATGGCCTATTTAGTTAATTGACACATGTACATCTCTGCAAATTTTTCAAAAGCTCATACCTCCAAATAGTCGCCAACATTGACAATAAAGGTGTTTGGAACTGTTTGGCTTTAGAATCCAGAATGGAATCATTATTATTTGTGCAAAAATTCACACACTTTTAAACTAAGAGTCTCGTATTTTAAAATGGACAATTGACTTGAAAATGTGTTACTCATTTGTTGATTGGTTTGCATTGTGGGATATTTATGGAACCTTAAATCTGTGAAAGTTCAGAATATTGGTTGATATGGTTTATGTAAATAAGGCCTATTTCCAATATGGAAATGTATAGAAATATTTGCACCATTTAAGGTAAAAGCTACATTATGATTTGCAACAACTATAACAGTGCTAGTTTTGGTATTTTGTTGTAGTTTTGATTTTGCAAGCCCCATTTCAATGCAATGGAACGGTGCTCTTAAGTTCAAATTTCATGCTGAATGCTCAAAATGCAGATATAATGCTCTATGGAAGAGGGAAATTGATTAAACTATCTTTGATAGTGCTATACAACTCTTATGCAAATATAATGCTCTATGGGAGAGGGAAACTGATTTAACTTTTTGTCTTTCATTGTGCCATACAACTAATTTACATTTAAACTAAATTTATACTGGAATGACCGGTAATGAGAAAAGATTCTCTTGGGGACAACTAATACATGGGAACTAATGTTTACCGTCTCCTAGCTAGGTCTGCCTTTGAGAGGATCCAATACTCTTGAACTGAGATGATGCAAGGAAAATTGGAGTGTAGAACAATTGTGCACCATTTCCTTGCCTGTTGTTAAGAGTATCCAGTACTCTCTAATTGAGATATGCAATTAATTTTATTTCTCTAGGATTTACACGTCCTCATTTTTTTGATAATTAATTATAGCAATATTGAGAAACAAGAAACAAGATTGCAAGCCTAACCGAACAAGGAATAGTTCATTTTGCCAAGTGGAAGCTTAGCAATGAACATTTTTTTTGTTTCTTCATTATTTAAGTATACTTACTTTCTGAATTGAAAATGTGAGTGATAAAATTCATGTTGTCTGAGATTGCAAGGGAAGTTGATCTATATTTGAGAAACTAAAACTAGAGCTTGCTAGTTAAGACAAACTGCAAATGAAACCAAAGCTGGAGAGACAATTAATTATCATTCCAACTACTGTTTAGGTACAATTTGGCTTCTTTATTGCATGCTTGTTTGTAGTATATATCCAATAATTTGAAAAGCAATTTGTTAAACTAACAACAATACAGTTAAGTTAAGTTAAGTTAAGTTGAGTTGAGTTAATATAAGTTAGGTTAATGTAAGTTTAGTTAAGTTAAGTTGTGTTGACTTGAGTTGAGTTGAGTTAAGTTGAGTTGAGTTAAGTTGAGTTGAGTTAAGTTAGGTTAAGTTGACTTAAATTAAGTTGAGTTAAGTTAAGTTTAGTTAAGAAGAGTTAAGTTAATTTGAGTTAAGTTGAGTTAAGTTGAGTTAAGTTAAGTTAATTTAAGCTGAGTTAAGTTAAGTTAACTTGAGTTAAGCTGGGTTAAGTTGAGTTAAGTTAAGTTAAGTTAGTTAACTTGAGTTAAGTTGAGTTGAGTTAAGTTGAGTTAAGTTAAGTTGAGTTTAAGTTGACTTAAGTTATGTTAAGTTAAGTTAAGTTGAGTTAAGTTGAGTTAAGTTAAGTTGAGTTAAGTTAAGCCAAGTTAAGTTAAGTTGAGTTGAGTTAAGTTGTAACTCAAGTTAAGTTAAGTTGAGTTGAGTTAAGTTGAGTTAAGTTAAGTTAGGTTGAGTAAAGTTAGGTTGAGTTGACTTAAGTTAAGTTAAGTTAAGTTAAGTTAAGTTAAGTTGAGTTGAGTTAAGTTAGGTTAAGTTGGTTTAAGTTAAGTTGAGTTAAGTTAAGTTGAGTGAAGTTATGTTGAGTGAAGTTAAGTTGAGTTGAGCTAAGTTGAGTTAACTTGAGTTAAGTCAAGTTAAGTAAGGTTGAGTTAAGTTGAGTTGAGTTAAGATGGGTTAAGTTGAGTTAAGTTAAGTTAATTTTAGTTAAGTTGAGCTATGTTAAGTTGAGTTAAGATGAATTAAGTTGAGTTGAGTTAACTTGAGTTAAGATGAGTTAAGTTAAGGTAAGTTAAGTTAAGTTATGTTGAGTTAAGTTGAGTTAATTTGGGTTAAGTTGACTTAGGTTAAGTTAAGTTGAGTTGAGTTGAGTTGAGTTGAGTTGAGTTGAGTTAAGTTAGGTTGAGTTAAGTTAAGCTAAGTTAAGTTAAGTTAAGTTAAGTTGAGTTATGTTGAGTTAAGTTGAGTTAAGTTAGGTTAAGTTGACTTAAGTTAAGTTAGGTTAAGCTGAGTTAAGTTGTGCTACGTTAAGTTAAGTTAAGTTAAGTTGAGTTAAGTTAAGTTAAGTTAAGTTGAGTTAAGTTGAGTTTTGTTAAGTTAAGTTAAGTTGAGTTAAGTTAGGTTAAGTTGACTTAAGTTAAGTTTAGCTAAGTTAGGTTAAGTTGAGTTAAGTTAAGTTGAATTAAGTTGAGTTAAGTTAAGCTGAGTTAAGTTAGGTTAACTTGAGTTAAGTTTTGTTGAATTGAGTTAAGTTAAGTTAAGTTGAGTTGAGTTGAGTTGAGTTAAGTTAAGTTGGGTTAAGTTGAGTTAAGTGGAGTTAAGTCAAGTTGTGTTAAGTTGAGTTGAGTTAAGATGAGTTAAGTTAAGTTCAGTTAAGTTAATTTCAGTTAAGTTGAGTTGAGTTAAGTTGAATTGAGTTGAGTTGAGTTGAGTTAAGTTGGGTTAAGTTGAGTTAAGTTGAGTTAAGTCAAGTTGAGTTAAGTTGAGTTGAGTTAAGATGAGTTAAGTTGAATTAAGTTGCATTAAGTTGAGTTGAGTTAATTTGAGTTAAGCTAATTTAAGTTAAGTTGAGTTAAGTTGAGTTAAGTTGGGTTAAGTGGACTTAAGTTAAGTTAAGTTAAGTTAAGTTGAGTTAAGTTGAGTTGAGTTAAGTTAAGTTGATTTAGGTTGAGTTGAGGTAAGTTGAATTTAGTTAAGTTAAGTTGAGTTAAGTTGAGTTAAGTTAAGTTGAGTTAAGTTAGGTTAAGTTGACTTAAGTTATGTTAAGTTAAGTTAAGTTAAGTTAAGTTAAGTTGAGTTAAGTCGAGTTAAGTTAAGTTAAGTTAAGTTGAGTTAAGGTAAGTTGAATTGAGTTAAGTTAAGTTAAGTTGAGTTAAGTTGAGTTAAGTTGGGTTAAGCTGAGTGAAGTCGAGTTAAGTCAAGTTGAGTTAAGTTGAGTTAAGATGGGTTAAGTTGAGTTAAGTTAAGTTAATTTAATTTGAGTTAAGTTGAGTTAAGTTAAGTCAAGTTAAGTTGCATTATGTTGAGTTAAGTTAATTTGAGTTAAGATGAGTTAAGTTAAGTTAAATTAAATTAAGTTAAGTTGAGTTAAGTTAAGTTGTGTTATGTTGAGTTAAGTTGGGTTAAGTTGACTTAAGTTAAGTTGAGTTAAGTTGAGTTGAGTTACGCTAAGCTCAGTTAAGTTGAATTGAGTTAAGGCCAGTTAATTTAAGTTAAGTTGAGTTAGGTTGCGTTGAGTTAAGTTGACTTGAGTTGACTTAAGTTAGGTTAAGTTGACTTAAGTTATGTTAAGTTGAGTTGAGTTAAGTTAAGTTAAGTTAAGTTAAGCTGACTTAAGTTGAGTTAAGTTGCGTTGAGTTGAGTTGAGTTAAGTTGAGTTGAGTTGAGTTAAGTTAAGTTAAGTTAAGTTAAGTTAAGTTGAGTTGAGTTAAGTTGAGTTACATTAAGTCTAGTTAAGTTAAGTTGAGTTGATTGAGCTAAGTTGAACTAAGTTGCGTTAAGTTGAGTTGAGTTGAGTTGAGTTAAGTTAAGTTAAGTTGAGTCAAGTTAGGTTAAATTGGCTTAAGTTAAGTTAAGTTAAGTTAAGTTGAGTTGAGTTAAGTTAAGTTGAGTTAAGTTAAGTCAAGTCAAGTCAAGTTAAGTTAAATTAAGTTAATTTAAGTTAAGTTAAGTAAAGTTAAGTTAAGTTGAAATGAGTTAAGTTGAGTTAAGTTAAGTTGAGTTGAGTTAAGTTGAGTTGAGTTGAGTTAAGTTGAGTTAAGTTAAGTTGAGTTGACTTAAGATAAGTTAAGTTGAGTCGAGTTGAGTTAAGTTGAGTTAAGTTGAGTTAAGTTAACTTAAGTTAAGTTAAGTTGAGTTGAGTTGAGTTAAGTTAAGTTAAGTTAAGTTGAGTTAAGTTGAATTAATTTGTGTTAAGTTCAGTTGAGTTGAGTTGAGTTGAGTTGAGTTGAGTTAAGTTAAGTTGAGTTGAGTTAAGTTGAGTTAAGTTGAGTTAAGCTAAGTTGAGCTGAGTTAAGTTTAATTAAGTTAAGTTGAGTTAAGTTGAGTTAAGTTAAGTTAAGTTATGTTGAGTTAGGCTAAGTTGAGATAGGTTGAGTTAAGTTAAGTTGACTTGAATTGATTTGAGTTGAGTTGAGTTAAGTTAAGTTTGAGTTAAGTTGAGTTAAGTTGAGTTGAGTTAAGTTAAGTTGAGTTAAGTTGAGTTGAGTTAAGTTGAGTTAAGTTGAGTTGAGTTGAGTTATTTTATCATATATACCACAAATAACTATGATTGAACCCAATATTACTTAGTAAGATAGAAGCCAAAAAGTAAATAATAACTTAGTGTGAAAGTGTTAGAATTAATCTTTCCTTGGTTGAAATATGTAATTAAAAGGATAAACCAAGGTATCCTTATTTGTATTTGTCCTCTAGTCCATGTAGGAGGACATGTCACTATTTTGTAATTCCTTTAATA
>MU223802.1:328428-347933 GCA_018584345.1 Thuja plicata | reverse complement strand
CATTATTGTATTGAGCTTATTGCTCTCATCCTTTAGGCTTTTTTGCCATATTCTTATTCACAAAGGGGTTTTTCTTTTCTTTTCCCCTTACCAAAATCTCTTGGCTCATTGTTGGATTCTTGAAGTGCTTTCTGGTTGATCTTGAAATCTTTCTCTCCTTTGGTTTATGGTAAATCTTCTAACATTTCATTTTCTTGGATTAATTCTTGTTTATGTTTTCATTCTTTTCATTCTTCTTACAAAAAGATAAAAAGTACTCTCTTTTCTGACTCTTATCATTTGCAATTTTTATTTCACTTCTTTCTTGAATGCCTGTTTGTACTAAATATCCAATAATTTGAAAAGAAATTTGTTAAACTAACAACAGTTAAGTTAATTTGACAATTATCATATATAACACAAATAACTGTGATTGAACCCAATATTAGTTGGTAAGGTAGAAGCTAAAAAGTAAATAATACTAGCGTCAAAGATAAAAACTACTCTCTTTTCTGATACAGAAACATAATCTAATGTAAAAGTATTACGAGGAAACATAATCTAATAAGCTAATTTTATTCTTGTTTAGACCCTACATTTTTGAATGGAAACTATAATGTAGCACTATAATATATCAAACAAATAAACAAGTGGAAAGGGGTGCACAAAGTTACAACAGAAGTACATGACAAATGTGAAGGCAAATATATGATAATTAAATCTTCATTATAATGTTAAATAGACTACACATGTAAATCCTTTATTATTGAGGAACTTTACATCTTGAATACTAAAAAATTAAAAAAGTATGCAATCTACTCATGCTTCAAACCTTAATGATAAACCCTTCTCTTACAACAAAATTATTGGTCATTTGTAATAACATTTCGAATGCATAAGTGACAATTGGATATATCAACACATCAACTAAACTCACAATTTACAAAAAATTGGTACAAAAAGTCTTTGGAGAGATTTGTGGAAGTCTCTGTAGGGAGTTGTGAGATAAATAAATGTTCAGTTGGGGATTTTCATGTTAATCCAAAGGAGTTTTCCAACTTCTAATACCGTATAGAAATGAGAATCTAGAGGTTTAGGTATAATTCTTAGAGGACCTCATATAAATTAAAATTTACAAAGCTAACCAAATTTTATATTCCACCAAAATTGGGTGTCAAAAGAATAATCGGCCAAGGTTATAGATATTTACGTCATCTTTTTATCCTTTATCCTTCTAATGAATTATATATTCCTTGTACTTCCTTTACTAGATTTTCTTGCTAGACTGTGAATCCAAAATCTATGCAATTTTCTCCCTGCTTCTCAATTTTAAAAAAATTAAATATGTATCCAAATAATTAAGATATGGCTTCAATGTATGAGATACAAGGCTTGGATTACTACAATATGAAATTTTAAATTTATATGCAAATCTAAAATTAAGTGACTTTAATATGGAATTACCATGATTAGATTTATCTTTTTTTTTAATGATGCTAAAAGCCAACCAATATTTCATGGTTAACAACACTATCTAATGTGAAATTTTAAAAACAAAAAAATGCATAACACCATAGATATCACTAGAGAGACATTTATGTGAACTTTTAACAAAAAAAATTCATAACACCATAGATATCATTAGAGAGACAAATCAACAACATAAGAGCATCACATAGCTCATGATTTACGGGGAGAAAACCTTGTGGAAAAAAACTCCACAATGAAGAGAGGCTAAGAATTAGCTTGAAATACATGAGATTACAACATTTTCACTTCCATTCTACTCTTTGCCTCTAGCATTCCACCTTATGTATGCCCGTGACCACTTGCTTTATCCTTGTAACCTACTCTTATTCTTACAAAGTGACTCTATATTCAACTATTCCTCTAAATTTGTACACCCAAAGAGTTGTTTTTACAGACATGACATGATGTATCAAACACCAAACAAAGTGCCCAAATTAGATGACTTTTCTTTTCAAATGTAATAACCCTAGGATTGCCTCCTCGAAATGCGTTATTGTAACCAATCATAATGTTTTAGGGATTGTACATGCAAAGTTTTTTAAGGGTTTAGATCTTTGAGATAATTGATGCTTCAAAGAGTTGAGCTGAGTTGAAACCACTATTTCAACTTTTAGTTATAAGTAACCAATCATTTGTAAAACTATTTTGAATGCATGTTGGTGATGACTGGACATTTTTTTTGTATCATATAAGAATTGAACTCAATACCATATAGGTGCCTACAATGAAATTTTCCATTAAAACAAATGCCCTTCGTAACAACTGTAAATGTTATCAGATCAAAACTAACTCACTAGTAAACTACTTTAAATTAAACTTGGTATAATGTCTGTGAAGGGATTTGTGAAAGTACGTGTAGGGATTTGTGAGACAAATAAAAGTTTGGTTGAGAATTTTTGTTTCAATCCAAAGGAGTTTGCTAAGTCTTATGGTAATATAACAATGAAAGAGGGTTTCCTAGAGGTTTTAGCTATAATGCATAGACAACATGGGACAAATTAAATGCATAATTAACCAAATTTTATATTCCACCAAACTTGGATACCGAAATAAAAATTGCTAAGGCGCTTACAAATAACAATCTACTCATAAGAAATAAATGTCAAAAGCACAAGGTTGTACGAGACCACTAACCACTTAAAACACACACAACAAAAGAAAGCATGGGATGTGCATAATAATTGTGTGATTATGTGTAATATAAGTGATATGAATTAAGAAATCAGATTACAATACCTGGTGTGAAACCTCCGGTATTGTTGAATTCAATAAAAATAATAAAGATGAACAACAAAATTGCAAGCCAAAGAGTGAATCATTCTATTCGAATTTGTAGTTTATAAAAACATGAAGGATCCCAAGAGTCACTAGAATCTCTTGGAAACAAAATGAAGAGTCTTCATAATGTTTATTACAAATAAACTTATTAAAACTACCAAAATTTTCCAAAAAACTATATAAAATTTTAGGCCTACTAGGAGAAGGCATAACTTTCTTGTCCTAGGTCCGATTTGTGAACTATTTACTTCGTTGGAATGATAATCCAAAATTGTAGACCCAAATCTAGGAAGTGAAATTGTTGGTTGTTACACTACCCTGGAGGAGATAGGCCCAGAAATGCCCTGAAGACCTTCAAAAATGCAGTTTACTAAGACATAGAAAATACTAAAAAATTAGATTTCAGTATTTCCCAATTCCATCCTGATCAATAAGATTGCTTGATTTTTAGGATGCTCATGAATCAAACACCTTAGATAAAATATTTATAATATGGAGCCCCAAATCATGATTCCACAAAATAACAATAGAATATGCATAATAATTGTGTGACTGTGTGTGATGCAAGATTGCTTAATTTTTAGGATGCTCTGGCATCATACATCTTAGGTAAAATGTTTTTAACAAGGTGTTAAAAATTATGATTGCATGAAAAACTAAATAGCTACCAAAGATGATTAATTTTTCCTATAGAAATTCATGTTCTCCTTTCAACCCATTACCCTTCCAATGAATTAAATATTCCTTGTACTTGCTTTCTTAGGGTTTCTTGCTAAAAAGAGAATCTAATGAGCAATTTTTTTCATTGCTTCTCATTCTTGGGAAATTTCAATTTTTATCCAAATAATCAAGATATTAAATCAATTGACAAGATACAATAATTTAGTTGCTACAATATAACAATTTAAAATTTATGTGCAAATATGAAATTAAGTGACTTTAATATGCAACTACCAAAATTAGATTTATCCCTTTTTATGATGCTAAAAATCTAACCAACATGTCATGCTTAACAACACTATCTTATGTGAACTTTTAACAGCAAAAAAAATGCATAGCACCATAGATATCATCAGAGAGACATAAATCAACAACATAAGAGCATCACATAGCACATGAGTTACGTGGAGAAAACCTTGGGGAAAAAAACTCCACCACGAAGAGAGGCTAAGCATTATATTCAAATACATGAGATTACAACATTTTCACTTACATTCTCCTCTTTGCCTCTAACATGACAATTTATGTACGCCTGTGAACACCTGCTTTATCCTTGCAACCTATTATTATTCTTACAAAGTGATTCTATATTCAACTATTCCTCTAAATTTGTACACCCAAAGGGTTACTTTTATATACATGACATGATGTTTCAAGCAGCAAACAAAGTGCCCAAAGATGGATTTTGTTTTCAAATGTAATATCCCTAGGATGTGCTTAACTGTTGAGATCTACACTTGATGTAAATCTCGAGGAAAATATCGGGGACCAAGTTGGCTGGGCTAACTTAGTCCCACTAAAAGGCATCAAAATTTTGTCTAGCGGTCCCAATTAGAGCACATATGTCAGAATGATAAGAAGAATCGGGGCTAGAGTATCAAAATCTAATGCAGGAGCCCATACATGCTAAAATGGGGCCAGGTTAAATGCGAATTACACAATGATGCAATTCTAGGATGGTATAGATTTAAATGCAAATTGGGTACAAAAGGGCATCCTCATGTTGAATGTTGATGGCTGATATCCTGATAGTCTAAAAACAATTAAAATTGAAATTTGTTTCTGTGAAATTAAAAGTAAATACCACATCAAAACATTTTACATCTTCCTCTTCCAAACTTTAGTAAAAATTAGGGGAGAGGTAAAACTAGAGGGTCTAGTCCTAGGAGTACGATGTGGCTGCACCACCTTACTTGGCATGACACATTGTGGCTTGATCCCCATCTTTTATGTAGATGCAGTTGGCACTAATAATGACTCCTAGTGGTGTAATTAAGGCATTTTACCTTGTTTAATTCACACCTAGGTACTAATTACACTATACTTAAGTGTACTTAGGGAATTGCATAGGAGTAGTTGCAATATCTTCACTTTATGTGGACTTATCACTTTATCACCCTCCATCTGTGTTGCATGTGTTGTAGAAACTTTATTACACATTGGAAGATGATCCACTTCTGGTGGACATGCGTTTCCACTTTATGTGGGTGATAAGTTTCTTATTTATCATGTAATGAGACAACAACATGTGTCATTGTCTCATTCACTCCTTTGTACTCACCTTGGCTATATAACCAAGGGCCTCCCATTTAATGATTATCCCATTCAAGTTAATTACAGTTGATAAATTCTATTGCATTCTTGGTGAGAATATAGTATATTCTTATCATACTACTTTCTTGTTATTGTGCTTTCCATTTCCTTTAGATCTTGGGTGGCTACCTTCATAGCCAAATCTTATATCCAGTATAAGATCTCATAGAGTATCATTGGTTTTTCATTTGAGAGATTTGATTGCATATTTTGGTGGTTTTTTTTTTTTTTTGAGGGGGGGACAGGGAGGGGGGTTCTCTTTGTGGCTTTCTATTGTAGGGAAAAATTGGAGTTTGTTGGTGCAAATCAGAGGCTGGCATCACATTGAGGAGGTCCATAAACCCCAAGATTGACTTTTGTTTCATCAAAATTGGACATCGGAGACCAAATCTATAGCCACTTGAATTTTGAAGGAGCGACAACATTTCAAACATCATAATTACGTAGTCGATTTTCAAACAACAATATCTCAGTCATCTAGACTCCCTTTTTTAATCAATATTTTTTTTTTATTTGGGGTAGAATCTCGTTCTCTACTCAATAGTGTAGGTGGTTTCTGATCTTCGTGCTTGAATTTTTAAAAAAATCGCATAATCTTATTTTTGCAACTTCTAAGGTCTCGTTCAGGCTCATACAAACTCCTTTTAAGGTACATATTTTTTTTGTATTTTACAATGGTGCACATCAACTTATAGTGAATGTGATAAAAATTTGTACTTTCAAAATTCAGCCTAATTATGACAATTGTAATCATTGATATAGAATGTCCAAGGAAGGAAAAGAAAAAATAAATTCTTTATTATTTAATTAAGTTTTGTAGTAATAAAATGTTTTTAAAAACTTTGGTATAATTTTTTAAAAACAAATGTCAATAAATAATAAATATGCAAATTTGGGAAATAAATTTTTTTCCCACCTACCATACCTGCTGTAGCAATCTGTTCTCCGACTGGCAGTCGGGGGTTCAATTACTCCTATATTTTCTTGGCACATTAGTCATATTAGAGGGCATAATCATTGTTCATTTGTAGCACATTCTTTGGTTGGATCATTACGAGTTTTCAACTTTGCGTCATTGTTATATCATGTTGTATGCTCTTGTATGAGCTATGTTGTACACACACACACTAATATAAAGTGTCATCCCTTGTCCTCGTTGGTCATAGGACAACCCTTGACATCATGCTTAGTGATGCCTACAAGATGGTATTTGAGGCAATAGTCTATGCCTCCATAAATTACTTTTTCTCACTTATGCAAAATACTGACCCATCCTTCATAGGCATACTTCCAAGCTGTGTCTCTAGTTCCATTAAGAAGAGTGCCTACAAATCCATATGACAGCACTAACTCTAATGAGGCAGACCCTGAAGTTGAACCAAACGTAGAACATTCTCTATTTTCCATTACAAATTAACCTACACATACAAAGTGAAAGCACTAGTTAATATTTTTTGGTTAGTCTTTCATCGTTGAGTTTATGGTTAGTCTTTGATCTTCTCTCATGACTGTGGAACACCGTAAATGTCACTACAGCAGGCGCCACAAACGAAACAAGCAGCAACCCCAGCGCCTTTTTTATCTTACACTGTTAAACAAATTATCAAACATTCAGTGCTCGCTCTTTACCGGCAATGTAGATCTGGAAATGAAATTGCAATAATATTACCTTTTCTTCAATTTCATGGGAGTAAAGGATGAATATTAAGATGTAGGAACATTCCAGAACAGCTCCCGTGCCATGAAAACTGCATCGTCGATTCCGATTTCCACACCTTGTAAACCAAGTCGGATTAGATGTTAAATCACATGAGAAGTAAGATAACAGAGGGGAAATTCAAAGAGGAGAAAATGAAGGAAGGTACAACGGGGCAAGGAAGAGAAATAGAGTACTCGCGTTCCCTACAATACACAGAAACGATGCCATTAAAACACAGTTTGAAGCTATTCTTGACAGAAATATAATTACCTTGTAAATATCCAAACTCTATAATATAATAATAATACTATCTTTGGTTTTGTGATGATTACCAATGATGCCCAAAACTGTATTATCACAAGCTAAATATCTCCGGACAGAGAGAAAACAAAAATAATTCTGTTGTTTGCTCTCCAAGTTTTAGGTGGTGTGAATACGTAAGAGGAGAGTGGTATATGAAGATCTTTTATTTTTGTTCAGTTGTAGCTAAGACACCTAAATTGTTGAATTGTGTATGCTTTTGTTTTTCAACCAAATTTAGTGTGAAAAATGTTGGACATTATGTGTTGTGTTTAGCAGAAGATTGCTGCCATTTGAGAAGTAAGAGTCTTGGTTGTAGTATATATTCAATAATTTGAAAAGAAATTTGTTAAACTAACAACAATACAGTTAAGTTAAGTTGAGTTGAGTCAATGTAAGTTTAGTTAAGTTAAGTTAAGTTACGTTAAGTTAAGTTAAGTTGAGTTGAGTTGAGTTAAGTTGATTTGAGTTAAGCCAGGTTAAGTTGACTTAAGTTAAGTTGAGTTAAAAAATAAGTTGAGCTAAGTTAAGTTGAGTTGAGTGGAGTTGAGTTAATTCAAGTTGAGTGAAGTTGAGTTAAGTTGAGTTAAGTTCAATTAAGTTGAGTTAAGTTGAGTGAAGTTGGCTTAAGTTAAGTTGAGTTGAGTTAAGTTGAATTAAGTTAAGTCAAGTTGAGTTGAGTTAAGTTGAGTTATGTTAGGTTAGGTTGAGTAAAGTTAAGTTGAGTTAAGTCAAGTTAATTTGAGTTAAGCTAAGTTAAGCTAAGTTGAGTTAAGTTGAGTTAAGTTAAGTTTAGTTAAGTTGAGTTAAGTTAAGTTAAGTTATGGTGAGTTAAGTTAAGTTGAGTTACATTGACTTAAGTTGAGTTAAGTTAAGCTGAGTTAAGTTGATTTGGGTTAAGTCAAGTTGAGTTGACTTAAGTTAAGTTGGGTTGAGTTAAGTTAGGTTAAGTTAAGTCAAGTTAAGTTGAGTTAAGTTGAGTTAAGTTAAGTTAAGTTAGGTTACGTTAAATTAAGTTAAGTTAAATTGAGTTGAGTTAGGTTAAGTTAAGTTAAGTTAAGTTGAGTTGAGTTGAGTTGAGTTGAGTTGAGTTAAGTTAAGTTATGGTGAGTTAAGTTGAGCTAAGTTAAGTTGAGTTACATTGAGTTAAGTTGAGTTAAGTTGAGTTGAGTAAAGTTAGGTTAAGTTAAGTTGAGTTAAGTTGAGTTGAGTTAAGTTAAGTTGAGTTAAGTTGAGTTACTATTTCTAATTGATCCCTAAATATATTTTTGATTTAAACTAAACATAAAACATAATGTAATGAAAAAATTATCATTATTATTAATAATATCATAATTTAAATTTTAAAAAATTGGTATGTCCACATGAAAATTGTAAATATATTAATTTATCTCAATAAAATTACTTATATTAAATTACAAAATATATTAATTTATCTCAATAAAATCACTTATATTAAATTATAAAATATATTAATTTATCTCACCATTTACACTACACGGAGTAATTTCGGATAATATTGTTATTAAAAATAATCTTAAATAATAAATAAAAAGACATGGTTTAGAATAATATGGTAAGGAAGGTAACAAAATATTATTTCTTAAATAATAGAATGAAATAAATAGTCCATAAATTTTTATTTTCATACAAAAATAAAACCTAAAATCGAGAAATTGTGAAAAATATTAAAAGACCCCTAAAAAAGCATGTTCTGTAATTAAGAAAACGACTGAAATAATAGAGTGGAATGTAGACTAAAAAATCATAAAAATAAACAAATAAACAAATATATTGAATTTTTTTAATTATACATAAATAAATTCAAAATTCAAAATTGCTTTTTAGAAAACCTACGAAATCAAATCTTAGATCTAAGTATTTTTCATGGTCACAATTAAATCTAGACTATTTATTATTATTTTCTAAATGCTCACAATTCAATCAGTCTATTTTTTATTATTTTCTAAACTCACAATTCAATCATTCTATTTTTTATTATTTTCTAAATGGTCATTTATATATTGTTGAATGCCAATCTAGAAATCATTTTTTGTATTGTTTGCCATCAGTTATGTCTATTTAAAATATTAAAAATTTAGCAATTTTAATTTAAAAACAAATATCGGCTATTTCTTGAATGCTTTGCCACTTCCCAGCCATTTAAAGTTCAACAAGCATAAAAATTTTTTACTACCAGGAAACATTATTTTTATCCATAAAGCAATTGTAAAAAATCAGCATACAAATTTCTATTGCTAGGAAACAATCATGTTTTATCAACTTATGTAGAGAAGGCAGGTAAAGCTTTTAATCTATCTATATTTCTTAAAAACATATACAAATTTCTATTGCTTTGGAACATATATACATTTATGAATGTATATTAACTTCTAAATATTGCCATTTTTGGTTTTTATCAAGCGTGTATATAATCTACAGTACAATTTGAGAGAAAAATGGAACCAAAAATTCAGAATGGTGTACCTCCCTAATGCTAAGAAATCAGATGCCTATTCCCAAATTTCTAAAAATTTGCATTTGGTGATGGCGAGCACAATACAAGAAAGCAACAAGAACGACGTTGGCATAGATTGTGGAATTTTCTTTTGTACCTCCCAATTACATTTTCTTGAAAATTTCCAAATCCTTTTCAATGAATCCATTATGTGCATTCCATGAGACAAAATTTCTTCCAAGCATTGTGTCAAATAGTTCGCGTGACTCCTCGATGGATCCACATTTTGGATACATGTCTACCGGAGCATTTCAAATTATAATATCTAACATAACCTTCTGTCCATTATGCTTTGATGGATGTCTACACCCTGTTCTAAAGCTCCCAATTTAGTACAGGCGTGGACTATACCAGCGCGTGGAATTTGGAACTCTTTTTTCTTGTAGGGTGACTGGTGTCCCTAAATGCTTAGTTTCTAACATACATGATTTTGTAGATCTTGAACTATAAAATTATCCTAGCAAATCACAGAATCATAAGATACAGAAATGCTCTATTTAATTGATACGACATCCCCTGCAATGCATACTTACATTATTTGTTTGGTCCTATAACTGAGTAAATATTTCAAAATGATTGACTACTGAGGAAGGCAGTTGTGGTTGATAAGAATGGCTACAAATATGCAAAGCCAGAATGCTACAAATTTCACAGCCTCTTACTTATTGATCACTTGAAAGTTGATCATGATCGCCCTCTGTAGGACTTTGCTTCACTGCCCTAAGCATGCCAAGCTTCACAAATGCTTCAGTGTTCTTCCTCTGCTAAAACTAACATTGAATTGGGAAAGCTACTATTCAGATAAAATAGTTCCAAAACATTCAATTGAAAAGAATTCAATATGTACAACTTGAGCCATATACTCTGAAGATGATTGAGTTGAATTCTGTCAAGCCCTTCTAAATCAAGGTCGCCACAATGAATTTCCCCATAAACATCTTCATCCCAAACTTAATCACCCATTTCATTTCCCACTCTCCCTTTTGCGTACTGATGAAGAGTTGATGGGGGCAATTGCATACCCGCTGCCTTGAACCAGTCTTTAAATCTCCTTTTGCCACTCTTCCCATCTTCCAGCCACCTAGAATCGCTCATTGACTCATGTTTTGGGCGGTCTGTAGAGAACCGATGATGTCTAACATATCCGGTGTGAATGTTTCTCACATATACCAGAAAACTTCCTTTCCGGCATCGGTAAGTTTGCCTAAGACAATATTTTGTTTAAGGGTTTCTCACCAAGAAAAGCCTATTGGCTAACAAGTTCAATGAAGATGAAAATCTAATGAAAATGGTAAAGCTTGATCCTCTGCATTCCTCATTCTCTTACAATACACTAAGACAAATGAAATGGATAACCTTTCAAATTCTATTCTTGTGTACACAAAATTAAATAAAAATTGTTTCTTTTCCAAGCCAAACCTATTTTACTTTCAATCAATATTTTTATGTTCTAACATTAGAGTAATAAAATTATGGTTGAGATATATAAATGCCTAGAGGGAGTTTGATAACTCTTTTAGCTAGTAAGTCTGTCACTGTTTCTAAACTCCCTGCAAATATGAGTAAGCCTTCACGCTGGGAAAGAAAGCTCAGGTCCTCCAGGTATATTGAACTATCGATCAAATGCCTATTGTTGTGAAGTAGCCCAGACCCCAAATAGCATAATAAATGTTAGCACAATGCTTGTCAGGTTCCAGGAGTCCCAATTTAGATTTAGATTTGTAGTGTTTTGGCATAATTGTTGGTGTGAATGCCATGTTTGAGGCCGTACAAAAAAATGGATTCCCAGGTGAGCCTAATATTCAATGTGGCATGAATATTAAATGTGCATCATCAATATTCATCTTCAGTCAGAGGATTCCAAGTCTCTTTATTCTTGAGTTTTATCCTTAACTCATTATTCAGGAGCTTAAATCTTAAGAATTTTAGATGGCCCGACTTGACAGAGAATTTACTTGTAATTATGAAGTGGATTTTTGCTTTGATTTGATAAAATTATAGCTCTATGCTCAGTGACAAGTAGATCATTGTAAATTTTCTATTACAAATCCAAGAAAACATTAAAAGTGGCTAGGTCTAGAGACATGTCAGTTAAAATGGTTTACATTTATTAGCAAGACAGGGTTGAAGGGTCAATTTCTTAACCTAAGTCATTTTGCAACTATTTAAACAATAATAGTGAATTAGTTGAAAGGTTTGGATTGCAATTGCTAGTGTGAATGAAGTTGATATTACCAGAGTTTTTAATATATTGAATATACATTGTTTTTTTTGTTCTGATGAATGCTTGTACCTGATATATTATCTGATTTACTATTGTTCAAGCTTTGTATGAGTGGAAACATTTTTTCCTCCCTTAATAATTTGTATTTTACAATGATAACTAGGTACTTAAATTCCTAGATATAACTAGTTATACGAAGTTGAACTAGGGGAATAAGAGATGGGAGAAATATACAAAAGTTACTCTAATGTAAATGATAGAGATAGTACAACCAATGAAGTTGCATATTCCTTGAGTGGGAGGCATGCATTGTTGTCCACAATGTTAATTGAACTAATGTGCATGGAAGATGTTAGTGATTTTTCTTGTAACCCTCAGTTCTAAAAGTGACAATGCAAACCAGACCTGGGGATTTTTGTCTAGCTCACAAGAGTCAGCTCACTCCTGCAAATTGAGGGGCAAGAAAAGAATAATTGATGAGGATTTCATCCTCCTTCTTCTTTGAGTTCCACACACTCAGGCGGGTGCACCTAAAACATGATAAAATTTGCATATACAATGAATTACTAGCTAAACTTCATTATGCAGATGTGACCGTGGATAGTTCTTAGTATTATAAAACATGGGAGTTCAACTCAACCAGTCTTATATAGGATCCCCCCTGTATGATCTGCAAAGAACCAAGGAAATGGTCAAGGTAACAATGAGGATATTCACCCTTCTTCTCTTTGAACCCGGAGGCTCAGGCAGGCTAACCTATCAGATTCACTTCTACAAGGAATCACCAAACATATTTGCACTATTCAATGCAACTTGTACACATTTCTGCTCTTAAACAGGAAAGGGAAAATGAATTGAATTTAATGATTTGATGATGAAACTGCATAACCAACAAAGAACTAGTGCCTTATCTATTGGGCAACAGAGTCAAACAAATATGCATTCACATAAAACCTTAAATCCAAACTCAAAGAAACCAAGTGAAATGCCTTACAAATCATTCTTCTCATTCCAGTTCCTGGACATCAGATTCATGTATAAAACTTTGAATTCTCAGAACTTGTATCCAAGATTGACTCTCTCTTTGAAAGAAACTTAAAAAATAAGATCACAACTACCTTATAACTAGTATATTAACATGCCTTACAAGTTAATACACAAGAATTAAAACCAGATACACAAAGACATCAGACAAGAACTGAACATTGATTCTATCATTCTTCATTAAAATTCATCTGGATCTGTACATTTGCAAAACAAAGAACACAAAGAAATGAGACTCAAGAGCCTGAATACTACCCAGCAGCATAAATTTCAACATCCCCTTACAATCAGAAGAAAAATCCAGATATAGGAGAATGGAAAAAACAAAATTCATCACTGACACCTGTCTACTCCTCAAAATATCTTCAACTGCTTCCAATTGAAATTGCAAGAATCTGATTTGATTTTCCCTCAAATGGTCTGCAAAATCCTCTTCTTCATTCTGAGACCTTTCCGAAAACATATAATACTCTATACTTTGGACAAAATTTGGCCTCTGAAACATTAATCCAACTTTGCCTTCCCGTGTAGATTTCTTTTAAAAGATTGAAATATTTCAATTTCAAATTAATTATCTTTTCAATAGTTGGACTATTGAAATAGGATGAATTTAATTTTAAATATTCCCTTTTTCCCACATCTCACCAGCTTGCGACACTTGTCACCTAGGATTAATGGCTTCAAGGTTAGATGGTGAGCATCTTTCCCCTAAGCCATTAAGTCAACCCTTGATTTTTCTTAAACTTGCAAGTTTTTTAACCCCTTTGTTGAAATGAATAAAAATTAAAAATAATTTCAAATCTACACATCTCACCAGAATGTGCCAAGTGTCACCCTCTGATTGGTCCGCAGGTCCACTTGGCGCCACATGTTGATGTTTGATTGGTGCCTCTGAACTGCACTAGAATTGTGCCACTTGGCACCTGCTCAGTGCCACGTGGTGTCCTCTGATTGGTTGATGGTCCACTGGGTGCCACTTGTCACTTGTGCCATGTGGACCAATTGCTTAATGGCTTATCCTTATCTTCCCTGCAACTTTCTATTCAAGCCATTAAGTCATTCGTCGATCTTGATCGTCACCTCAGGATCTGTGCCCAATCTACAAGCCTCCGCCAACTCACCTGCCACATCATCACTGCGGGCCCCGCAAAAACTTGGGCGTCTTCTCCTCAGGCATGGTTTTTGAGGTGAATCCTCAGCTCCTACATGCGCATAGCCTCTTCCTTACCCTTCAATTATCATATTGTGCATTCTTGTATATAAACATATTGAAATCCCATTTCACAGTGAATGTGGGATTAAGATTCTGAGTTTTTTAAAGTATCTTGTGCATTTTTGCCCAAAATATGTGGGCCCCGCAGTGCACTAAGCTTACACCCAGCCAAGAGGCCCACTTGGCTTCTTATTTACTATGGATATAAGCGATGTAGTATTTGAATACTCCAAATTACCCATGCATAGGCAATGTGGGATATTGCAATTTTTAGTTTCAAACTTCATGAGTCTTCTCTAGATGCTGCTTGCCCATGGTAATGTCTTGTTGCTCATATAAAAACCAACATTCTCCTCCATATGGTTGGGCTCCCCCTTGCATGGTTTCCATTTTGCAAATTTGAAACCAAAAATAAAACCTCCTCCCATGCTGGAAGTCTACGCAGCCTCTGCTATGGTTTTGCATTTACCAATGGTTTTTGCTTTGTAAGTTTTAAAAGACAATATCCTCCTCTTAGCCTTGGACAGGATTTCAATCAATTTGCAACTGCCATATGCATTGGCAATGTCCCCCAAAACTGCGTAGGCTACTTGGAAATGAATTCCTTCTTATTAACCAAATTCTGTGCATTTGATTTTTACTCCTCCGATGGCTTGTGCAGCCTTTCAACAAGTATTAGTGTGGCATTTGGTTTTATCTATTTTAAAAATTGTAGATCCCTAAATACCTTGCGCAAGCTCTACCATTTCAAGATGTTGAGTAAACATTATTTTAATCCTCCTTTATGTTCATGCTGCGCAGACTCCCAATGCTAAGCAATCTTTGTTTTGTATTTAAACTTTTTCCTTTTTCATTACATCCCTCCATTGGCAATGTGCTGGCTGCTTGTTTATCTGTATTTGCATTTGGTTTTGGTTTCACTTTGTGCTGCGTGGCCTGCCAATCGTATTGTGTAGCCTCCCCTCCAGAGTTTGGCATGTTACCTCCATTAACATTATGCTTCGTTGGCAGATTCATTCAATGTGGGCTCTCTTGTTTGGTTTGGGCTGCCACAATAATGTCTATGCAACCTTCTATCTTCTCAAAATGTTCACACATGGCTGCTCTTTATACTTAGTTCTTGGCATTTAATGCAAGTTCCATCTCCAAACTGCATATCACATGTGGACTTCTCCTTTCACTTGCTGCACGCAGCCTTCCAAATTTCATTTGGTTTTGAAATGTGTTTTTTAAACTCTTCACTCAAAATAGCATGGGCATCTTCTTTGATTGGCATAGGATCTTTCTTAACATATCATGGGCTTTTTGTATGCTTCCTTATTATGCTGGGCGTGGGTTCTTCACCTCCTATTTGTTGGCTTGGGTAGATTTCAAGGAAATTGTACAACATTCATATGTATAAAAATAGCAATTTGTGTGTCTATCGATTGGATTTTGATGTGTCGAGGCATGTCGACTCTTCGTTCACTTGGTTCTCGGGCTCCATGGTGCAGATTGCATTGGTGAAAAATTCGCATTGTGAAGCTCACTAAGATCATAAAGAAATAAACAAATAGATAGCAGAGTGGTGTAGAAGAGATCACACAGTTCAAAGGTCTAGAGAAGGAAAGTTTCACCATGTAAGGGTCGCCTGGAGCTCTTAATCCATACGCAACCATCTTTGTTTTGTATGTCATGCTATCTCATTTGATAAAAAAATGATGAACTCTTTCCCTTTTGAGAATGTATAAACATCCTTGTTGTCACCAATCCTTCCTTTTGCTTGGTTAATAAGACAGTTAGCGTGCCAATTTGTGGTTTCAAAATATGGCTTCTTTGCAATCACATTCTGGTATTGATTTAGTTGTCAATAGTTGACATGACTTGTCGCTTCCTCCACGAAAGACTGAATTATTTGAAGCATGTTCTGAGATCCACGTTTCCACAATTTTCATTACCATCCATAAGCACTACTATCTAAATCATAAAATTATTTAAGATAACAACATAATTCAAAACTATATAAGTTGAGAATTTAATTCCCACAGATATAAGTTACGTCCCGGAGCTCACGGTTTGGGAATTGTCCTTCTTGAAAGTCATTTCTCATCTTCAAACACCCAACATAAATTTTAGTGCAACTGGATCATAAAACATTTGATTGGCAACCACAACAAATCAATCTTCCATACCTCTATAGACTGATTACATAACAGCAACTGGCCTCTGGAACTGGCCTTAAAAACTGACAAAATCAAGTAACTGGAACATGGTTTTGGGCACACACGTTCCATGGTTAACATTCTTTCATACTGCAAAGTGACATCTTATGAAACCGAATAGGTCCAAAGATTTTAAAAGGCCAAGTTGCCTATTCAGAACAATTCTGCAAATCACCTTGTCAACTAATAGTGAACACATCTGGTTTTGACTTTGAAAACATGTCAAACGACCTCCTGAGGATCCAAGCTTCTGGGCATTGGAAGTATGCTATATGGAGAACATGAATCTAGAAAGGTGGCTCTTGATAATCATTTAGACACATTTGGGAGCCCCTCAAAAATAGCCACTTGGAAATACCAAAAACAGGAAACATGAGGAATACTGATTTCTGCAAATGAAAAGAATCTTGAAAAGTGTGCAAAAAAAACCCTCAGGACCTAAAACCTTGCAGAATTGAATTCAAATTGGTTTACAATATAGGGGAACCATTTTATTGATATGATCATTCATTATATTCAAGATATATCCTCACAAACAGGACCTCCGACCAAGCTGTGCAACTGATCTGCATCAAATTGTTAGAAACTGCAAACGGAATCAGATAGGTAAACTAGGCAAACGGATTCATCATGGCCTGAAAATATTCATGGTAGCACATTTCCATGCCTAAAATATAAGGGAGCATTCAATTTTCCATTCCATTCAACTGGGTGTAAAATTATAAGACCTCAAAGTAGGTCATTCAAAAATCTGCATTTGACAGTTTGGCACACTGATAGAAACTACAAATGGAATGGGCTTAGCAAACTGACCAAATAAACTTTTCGTAACTTGATGACGGATACTAAAGAAATATTTGACCTCTATAATGGAGTACAAAAGGGATTTTTTCAATTAGGTCACAAGGTCAAAAGTTACAATCAGTCAAACAAAGCTACTCTGAATTCTGATCAATTACACAATGCATGACAACAGTAAACTACGAACTTTGAGGGGTTTCAAACCTAGTCAAAACATATAGAAATGACTTGGAATTTGAAATATAGGTTCTTTGATATACATACTAAACATCCCCAATGTGGCAGGTCATGAAACATTTTTGGGTGCAAGATATTCAAATGCAAACTGGGCTACTGTACGTTGTTTAATACTTAAGCAAGATTGTGAAATTTGGCAAATCCTCAAAACAAGCCATCACGAAACAATTTAAAAATCAAAATTAACAACCTGGGATGTCTTCAAATGTCAAAACAAAGGTGATGAGTATTTGACACGCATGGTAAACCTCAGGATCTCATCAGGGCAAACAGGCTCAAAAAGCACTTATAGGGGGTCAAAATGCAAAATTTTAACATGGTACTTTAAAAACCCTTACTGCATTTTTTAGTCCCAATAGTGGCTCTAACTGTGGATGCATGCCCCATGCGGGCATGCAAAGAAATTTTAGAATCTCATGGTACAATAGACCATTCAAAACTTCAAATCACACTTTCTTTTCACTTTCTCTCTCTTCTCTTTCTCCCTCTTCTCTTTCTCTCTCTTCTCTTTCTGAACTCAAAAACTAGGAACCTCTTTATTTGAAAGCAAACACACCACATGACTGAAAGGGAAAGAAAGAAATTGTACAAACATGAAGCTTGTTTACAAAGGCTCAAAGCCCCAAAATAGGATTCATCTCTTACCTCTATCAAACATATGATTTTCATCTCCAAACATCCAAGGTAGATTGAGGCTATTATATGCATTCACTTGATCAAAAGTGTTGCCCTGAATATTCAATATGTCAAACAAAAGGTAATAAAAAAACTCAGCTTCACTTGGCAAAGCAAAAGCACTGAATCGCTGCATATGTTGATCACTATGTGATATCACAACATCACATCTTTGAAAATCACTATCTTTCTAAATCAATAAACATTCCAGCTTACTCTCATGGCTGGAAACATGTTGATTCACTTCAACACATGCCTGAATATCAAAGAAAAAATTCTCATATTCAACCTCATATTTATCATGCAAAGAATCAGGGGAAGCATGATGAACCATAACTTCTGATTGTTAGATTTGATAACAACAAATCTACCCAAGATCACCTGCATGCAAGACTGTTACAAGAAGAAGCAAGATAGAAGAGAGAAGAGAAGCTATGGTGGCCAAAAGGCCAGAGACTAGAAATCCATGTTGACAGAAAAAGCTTCTATTAATAATGATGAAAATATTACAATCTCAGTAATGAAATGAAAGCGGTGAATCCTTATAAAAGGATACCGAAACCCTAAAGGGAAAACCCTAAAGAAATAAAAGCTGCCTAAGTGAAACTTAAGCATAGAGTAATAACTTAACTAATTAAATCAACATGATTTAATTAATAAGAAAACTAATGATTACTCTAACACCCCCCCTTAAGTGTAACTTAGGGAGAAGCAAAACAGCTAAACTACTGTAGAAAGCAGGAAAGATGGGTCTCGGCAACAAGGCCTGATCAGGTACCCAAAATAAGAAATGAACTAGATGAAGGAAACTGAGCCTTCAATCTAGGGAAAAAGGTGTCCCAGAGAAAGGAACAAGAATAGAGCAAGAAGCATCTCCGAAGCAAGGAACTGTAAACTCTGTCAGAAGATACTGCTGGAACCCCCACTGAAGTGCATGACTAGGTAGAGAAGACAATGTCTGAAGAGCTGATCAATCAAACCAGGAAGCAATAGAACCAACAGGTGAACCCCCCCCATAATGCTGAACTGGGAGAGATGATAGGAACACTGAAATGCAATGCCAGAAACATCTGCAGAAGAAGAACCAGGAACACCAACAGTGCAACAGAAGTACACACACAAGATAAAGGGTGGTGTCATCAACACACAACATGGGATAATGTCATGGAAGGTACGCTCACTTGACAAAGGTGGATGCGCCTAAAATGACAAAAGCATCATAACCCCCCATGGCACTTTATAACAGAGTGCGAGTACAAAAACACACAAGGTGTACAAGATCCCAGAAATGCAGAAGTAGGCACTTTATCTCAGTGTGTTTATAGAACAAAAAATGCATCAGAAGGAGCATACAAGCTCAAAAGTCAGAAAGAAGAGTGAACCAGAAGAATAGTAGAAGAGATCCCAGGACCTGTAAACCCAAGCAATCCACCAGAGTGCATAAAATTCCAAACTCAGAGGAGAGAAAACCTGGAGTAGAATCTGGAAAAAAG
>MU223802.1:297674-327957 GCA_018584345.1 Thuja plicata | reverse complement strand
GAAGCTGGAGCAGGGGTGGTGGGCGGCCGCAGGGGCGGGGCCGGTAGGGCGGCAGCCGGGCGGTGGCCGGCGGCGGTGGTGCGCCAGTGGCGCAAAATAAATTTGAACTGCCTGTGTTATTTTACACGCCAAAATGATTATTTTTTTCAATTTTTGCATCGAAAAATGTGTCCGTACGGCCATAGTAGGGCGAAATTTTTTTTCTAGATGCTCCGGTGTCCAAATCGGATGAGCCTTATATGGATTCTGGGGTTTTTGGGCCTTCTGGACGTAACCGTGAGGTCGGTTTTGGTCCAAAGTGCCTCAAAAAATAAATACCCCCCAGAATCACTGAAAGATGCCAGAAAAACCTCTGAAACCCTCTGTGCTTCAACAGAGAATGAATAGCCGGCTGCAGGAGAGCTCTGATACCATGTTAGATTTGATAACAACAAATCTACCCAAGATCACCTGCAGACAAGACTGTTACAAGAAGAAGCAAGACATAAGAGAGAAGAGAAACTATGGCGGCCAAAAGGCCAGAGACTGGAAATCCATGTTGACAGAAAAAGCTTCTATTAACAATGATGAAAATATTACAATCTTACTAATGAAATGAAAGCGGTGAATCCTTATAAAAGGATACCGAAACCCTAAAGGGAAAACCCTAAAGAAATAAAAGCTGCCTAAGTGAAACTTAAGCATAGAGTAATAACTTAACTAATTAAATCAACATGATTTAATTAATAAGAAAACTAATGATTACTCTAAGACTGATTTCATACTTAGTTCACCATGAGAAGCTTCATTCATTTTCAAACTGCAATAATTTTCAAGATCAACATTAGAGGAAGATTGATCAGAATGAAAGGAAGCTGAATCAGTCATTTCATCTTGGTTCCCATAGTTATTCTTTTTATAATCTGATATATCATTCAGCTCAACTGAATTTTCAACCATGTCCTCATACAAAGGATTAGAAACTACATGGAAACCTTTATCAAAATCTAAATAGAAAAGCATTTGTTGATTCATATCTACTTCTTCATCAAAGAGTGGGTTAGAAACTTCATTATATCCACAATCATTTTTGATATCACAGTCATCTTTAAGGATGGAAAATTCTGAATCAACATCATTATGAGTTGAACAGTCATCACTGCTATGAATTTGAGAAGAAGAACAAGTATAGCTATCATTTTTAAAAGAAAATCCTCAATGATCTCATCAAAATAATTAGCTGTATGAAAAGGTGTTGGTGTTGGAACATCATATGCACATCCATTTTGAAAATTTGACAATTCTTTATCATTTTCTTCTACAAATTCCTAACAAATGCTTCCTTCGACACCCCCATTTAATAACATGGATTGAACAAAATCTTCCTTATTTGAAACAAGGACTGAAACTTTGTGGCTCATGTCCTTTTGTGCAAGAATATAACTGCAGCAACTTCTGTCTGCATCATAGTCATTCTCTTGGTGTTCATTAAAGTCTTCCTTAAGTTGAGACAAGAAGTCTACACTATTGTGCTGAATAGAGGACAAATCTACAGACTGAAAGGAAAAATTATTTACTAAAGATTCATCTTCATCAATCTGATGTTCATCTACTTCATCATTAGCATAATAAGATTCAGCATCATCATCATAAGAACTAGATTCAATATCATCTACACTTTCAAGTTCAGATTTCTCAATTTCATCTATCCATCTTCTAACACATTCAGATGCTTCTTGTCTAAGAGATGCTGACCAATCAAGAAATTCCGGTACACAAAGTTCTACAAATAATTGCACCCACTCTGATTCTGGAAAGTCAATATCCGCTATAAGCTTATCAACTGTAGTAGAAAACCTGTGATAAAATGAATATGCTGACTCTTTTTTCCTTTCTCCTACCCTTTCTCTCAAAATCAATAGGGCCTTTTCTTGGATTCTTTTCTCTCTCAAAGTAATATCTCTATTAGATTTCTCAAGCTCTGACTGATAAATCTCAGATATAGTAAAAAAATATCGATCCATTGAAAACAAATTCTCCATTGGACCATTTACTTTAGAACACAACTTATTCTATTGCAAAACTTTTATCTTAATTTATGCAGTCATTTTCCTCACATAACCACAACATATTTCTGATTTCAATAACTAAAAATATCAACCCAAAAATATGACAAAACTTTCAATCTCTTTCCCTTTTCTTAGTGACTTATTCACCTATGAAGGGACTTTTCCTTTTCATAAGACAAGAGGATTACCTGGATGAAATTTGCAGTAGCTGCTCCTTTTGTTCCTAGACTAGAAACACTGCAGATTTAGAGCCTCTTTCAAAGCTCCATCAGGTTCTTTCGTTTTAGAGTAGCCACCTCCTTGCAGAGGAAATCTCTCAAATAGCAAGAGCTATTTGCGAAATTCTTTTCAATTTTGGGTTCATTCTAACTAGCAAAGTCACACAGTCTTTTTCTTCCTTTCGCCACAAATAAAAACCACACTATCTAGGATACTTTTCTCAAAGATCTTAAACAAATTTCAGATTCATCTCTTGACACTCTTTCTTGAAATCAGATTTAGATATCGATTCAGCCAAGCAATGAAAGAAACATCTTAAACTTGTTGATCTTAAACATCAAATAACAATTGATAACCACAAATTACACTAGCAAAAAACAACCAAGATTTTCCAAATTCAAATAGAGTTTCCACCCATAACATGTATGGGATTAAGATTCACAATCTGGTCCAGAAATGAAGCAACAAATGATTAGCTCCTATGAGCTTTTAACCTTCACTTCTCCAACAGATTACAATTTCTGGGTTTCAATAAAAAAAAAGTTCTAACACATCCCCACTAGAGTTGTCATTTTGTTAGCGTGGCTCGGATGGGCAAACTCAACTAAAATTTGATTCAATCAACAAAACAACAGAGATTTTGATTTCTTCAAAAATATTTTTGCATCTTACTCCCCAGTAGAGTCGCCATTTTGTTAGTGCAACTCGTATGGGCAAACATAATTTGAGGTATTCTGATATTCAACTTTTAAAACCAGAGATATTCTGATAGTTTCAACAAGATTTTGTAATCTTTATCCCCAGTAGAGTCGCCATTTTGTTAGTGATTTTTCTTATATCCCTCAGTTCTAAAAGTGACAATGCAAACCAGACCTGGGGATTTTTGTTTAGCTCACAAGAGTCAGCTCATTCCTATAAACTGAGGGGCAAGAAAAGACTAATTGATGAGGATTTGATCCTGCTTCTGCTTTGAGTTCCACACACTCAGGCGGGTGCACCTAAAACATGATAAAACCTGCATATACAATGAATTTATAGCTAAACTTCATTATGCAGATGTGACCGTGGATAGTTCTCAGAATTATAAAACATGGGAGTTCAACTCAACCAGTCTTATACTGGATCCCACCTGTATGATTTGCAAAGAACCAAGGAAATGGTCAAGGTAACAACAAGGATATTCACCCTTCTTCTCTTCAAACCCAAAGGCTCAGGCAGGCTAACCTATCAGATTCACTTCTACAAGGAATCACCAAACATATTTGCACTATTCAATGCAACTTGTACATATTTCTTCTCTTAAATAGGAAAGGGAAAATGAATTGAATTTAATGATTTGATGATGAAACTATATAACCAGTAAAGGACCAGTGCCTTATCTATTGGGAAACAGAGTCAAACAAATATGCATTCCCAGAAAACCTTAACTCCAAACTCAAAGAAACCAAGTGAAATGCCTTACAAATCACTCTTCTCATTCCAGTTCCTGGACATCAGATTCATGTATTAAACTTTGAATTCTCAGAACTTGTATCCAAGATTGACTCTCTCTTTGAAAGAAACTTAAAAAACAAGATCACAACTACCTTATAACTGGTATATTAACATGCCTTACAAGTTAATACACAAGAATTAAAACTAGATACACAAAGACATCAGACAAGAACTGAACATGGATTCCATCATTCATCATTAAAATTCATCTGAATATGTACATTTGTAAAACAAAGAACACAAAGACATGAGACTCAAGAGCCTGAATACTGCCCAACAACATAAATTTCAACATCCCCTTACAATCAGAAGAAAAATCCAGATATAGGAGAATGGAAAAAACAAAATTCATCACTGACACCTGTCTGCTCCTCAAAATATCTACAACTGCTTCCAACTACAACTATGAGAATCTGATTTGATTTTCCCTCAAATGGTCTGCAAAATCCCATTCTTCACTCCGAGACCTTTCCAAAAACATAGAATACTCTATACTTTGGACAAAATTTGGCCTCTGAAACATTAATCCAACTTTGCCTTCCCGTGTAGATTTCTTTTAAAAGATTGAAATATTTCAATTTCAAATTAATTGCCTTTTCAATAGTTGGACTATTAAAATAGGATGAATTTAATTTTAAATATTCCATTTTTCCCACATCTCACCAGTTTACGACACTTGTCACCGAGGCTTAATGGCTTAAAGGTTAGCTGGTGAGCATCTTTCCCCTAAGCCATTAAGTCAACCCTTGATTTTTCTTAAACTTGCAAGTTTTTTAACCCCTTTGTTGAAATGAATTAAAATTAAAAAATAATTTCAAATCTGCACATCTCACCAAAATGCGACAAGTGTCACACTCTGATTGGTTCGCAGGTCCACTTGGTGCCACATGTCGATGTCTGATTGGTGCCTCTGAACTGCACTAGAATTGTGCCACTTGGCACTTGCTCATCGTTATGTGGCGTCCTCTGATTGGTTGACGATCCACTAGGTGCCACTTGTCACTTGTGCCATGTGGACCAATTGCTTAATGGCTTATCCTTATCTTCCCTACAACTTTCTATTCACGCCATTAAGTCATTCGTCGATCTTGATCGTCGCCTCAGGATCTGCGCCAAATTTGCAAGCCTCTGCCAACTCACCTGCCACATCATCATTGTGGGCCCCGCCAAAATTTGGGTATCTTCTCCTCGGGCATGGTTTTCAAGGCAAATCCTCAGCCCCTTCACGTGCATAACCTCTTCCTTGCTCTTCAAATATCATATTGTGCATTCTTGTTTATAAACATATTGAAATTCCATTTCACAGTGAATGTGGGATTAAGATTTTGAGTTTTTTAAAGTATCCTGTGCATTCTCGCCCAAAATATGTGAGCCCCATCATGCACTAAGCTTACACCCAGCCAAGAGGCCCACCAAGTGGCCTCTTGGCTTCTTATTTACTATGGATATAAGCACTGGAGTATTTGAATACTCCAAATTACCCATGGACAGGCAATGTGGGATATTGCAATTTTCAGTTTCAAACTTCCTGAGTCTTCTCTGGATGTTGCTCGCCCATGGTAATGTCTTGTTGGTTATATAAAAACCTAGATTATCCTCCATATGGCCAGGTGCCCCCTTGCTTGGTTTCCATTTTGCAAATTTGAAACCAAAAATAAAAACCTCCTCCCATGCTAGAAGTCTACGCAACCTCTGCTATGGTTTTGCATTTACAAATGACTTTTGCTTTGTAAGTTTTAAAAGACAATATCCTCCTCTTAGCCTTGCACAGGCTTTCAATCAATTCACAACTGCCATATGCATTGGCAATGTCCCCCAAAATAGCCTAGGCTACTTGGAAATGAATTCCTTCTTATTAACCAAATTCTGTGCATTTGATTTTTACACCTCTGATGGCTTGCGCAACCTTTCAACAAGTATTAGTGTGGCATTTGGTTTTATCTATTTTAAAACTTGTAGATCCCTAAATACCCTGCGCAAGCTCTGCCATTTCAAGATGCTATGTAAATATTATTTTAATCCTCCTTTATGTTCATGTTGCGCAGACTCCCAATGCTAAGCAATATTTGTTTTGTATTTAAACTTTTGCCTTTTTTATTACATCCCTCCATTGGCAATGTGCTGGCTGCTTGTTTATCTGTATTTGCATTTGGTTTTGGTTTCACTTTGTGCTGTGTGGCCTACCAATGGTATTACGCAGCCTCCCCTCAAGAGTTTGGCGTGTTACCTCCATTCACATTATGCTTCGTTGGCAGATTCATTCAATGTGGGCTCTCTTGTTTGGTTTAGGTTGCCACAATAATGTCTATGCAACCTTCTATCTTCTCAAAATGTTCACACATGGCTGCTCTTTATACTTAGCTCTTGGCATTTAACGCAAGTTCCATCTCCAAACTGCATATCATGTGTGGACTTCTCCTTTCACTTGCTGCATGCAGCCTTCCAAATTTCATTTGGTTTTGAAATGTGTTTTTTAAACTCTTCACTCAAAACAACGTGGGCATCTTCTTTGATTGGCGCAGGCTCTTTCTTAACATATCATGTGCTTTGTGTATGCTTCCTTATTATGCTGGGCGTGGGTTCTTCACCTCCTATTTGTTGGCTTGCACAGATTTCAAGGAAATTGTACAACATTCATATGTTTAAAACATGGCAATTTGTGTCTATCGATTGGATTTTGATGTGTCAAGCCATGTCGACTCTTCGTTCACTTGGTTCTTGGGCTCCATGGTGTAGATTGCATTGGTGAAAAATTTGCATTGTGAAGCTCACTAAGATCATAAAGAAATAAACAAATAGATAGCAGAGTGGTGTGGAAGAGATCGCACAGTTTATAGTTCTAGAGAAGGAAAGTTGCACCATATAGGGGTCCCCTGGAGCTCTTAATCCATATGCAACCATCTTTGTTTTGTATGTCATGCTATCTCATTTGATAAACAAATGATGAACTCTTTCCCTTTTGAGAATGTATAAACATCCTTGTTGTCGCCAATCCTTCCTTTTGCTTGGTTAATAAGACAGTTGGCGTGCCAATTTGTGGTTTCAAAATATGACTTCTTTACAATCACATTCTGGTATTGATTTAGTTGTTAATAGTTGATATGACTTGTCACTTCCTCTAGGAAAGACCACGTTCTTTGAAGCATGTTCTAAGATCCATGTTTCCACAATTTTCATTACCATCCAGAAGCACTACTATCTAAATCATAAAATGATTTAAGATAAAAACATAATTCAAAACTATATAAGTTGAGAATTTAATTCCCACAGATATAAGTTACGTCCCCGAGCTCATGGTTTGGGAATTGTCCTTCTTGAAACTCATTTCTCATCTTCAAACACCCAAGATAACTTCCAGTGCAACGGGATCATAAAACATTTGATTGGCAAACACAACAAATCAATCTTCCATACCTCTGCAGACTGATTATATAACAACAACTGGCCTTAAAAATTGACAAAATCAAGTAACCGGAACATGGTGTTGGGCACACACGTTCCATGTTTAACATTCTTTCATACTGCAAAGTGACATCTTATGAAACCGAATAGGTCCAAATATTTTAAAAGGCCAAGTTGCCTATTCAAAACAATTCTGCAAATCACCCTGTCAAGTAATAGTGAAACACATCTGGTTTTGACTTTGAAAACACGTCAAACAACCTCCTAAGGATCTGAGATTTTGGGCATTGGAAGTATGCTATACAAAGAACGTGAATCCAGAAAGGTGGCTCTTGATAATAATTTAGACACATTTGGGAGCCCCTCAAAGATAGCCACTTGGAAATACCGAAAACAAGAAACATGAGGAATACCGATTTCTGCAAATGAAAAGAATCTTGAAAAGTGTGCAAACAAAATGCTCAGGACCTGAAACCTTGTAGAATTGAAGTAAAATTGGTTTACAATATAGGGGAACCATTTTATTGATATGAAAAGTCATGATATTCAAGATATAACCTCACGAACAGGGCCTCCGACCAAGCTGTGCAACTGATCTGCATCAAATTGTTAGAAATTGCAAACGAAATCGGATTGGCAAACTGGGCAAACAGATTCACCATGGCATGAAAATATTCATGGTAGCACATTTCCTTGCCTATAATACAGGGGAAAATTCAATTTTCCATTCCATTCAACTGGGTGGAAAATTGTAAGACCTCAAAGTAGGTCATTCAGAAATCTGCATTTGACAGTTTGGCACACTGATAGAAACTGCAAATGGAATGGGCTTAGCAAACTGACCAAATAAACTTGTCGTAACTTGATGACGGATACTCAAGAAATATTCAACCTCTAATGGAGTACAAAAGGGATTTTTTAAATTAGGTCACAAGGTCAAAAGTTATAATCAGTCAAACAAGGCTACTCTGAATTCTGATCAATTACACAATGCATGACAACTGTAAACTACCAACTTTGAGGGGTTTCAAACCTAGTCAAAACATATCGAAATGACTTGGGATTTGAAACATAGGTTCTTTGATATGCATACTAAACATCCCCAATGTGGCGGGTTATGAAACATTTTTGGGTGCAATATATTCAAATGCAAACTGGGCTACTGTACGCTATTTAACACTTAGGCAAGATTGTGAAATTTGGCAAATCCTCAAAACAAGACATCAAGAAACAATTTAAAACTTGAAATTAACGACCTAGGATGTCTTCAAATGTCAAAAAAAGGGTGATGAGTATTTGACATGCATGATAAAGCTCAGGATCTCATTAGGGCAAATAGGTTCAAAAGCACTTATAGGGGGTCAAAATGTAAAATTTTAACATGGTACTTCAAAAACCCTTATTGCGTTTTTTAGTCCCAATAGTGGCTCTGACTGTGGATGCGTGCCCCATGCGAGCATGCAAAGAAATTTTAGAATCTCATGGTACAACAGACCATTCAAAACTTCAAATCACACTTTCTTTTCACTTTCTCTCTCTTCTCTTTCTCTCTCTTCTCCTTTCGAACTCAAAAACTAGGAACCTCTTTATTCGAAAGAAAACACACCACATGACTGAAAGGGAAAGAAAGAAACTATACAAACATGAAGCTTATTTACAAAGGCTCAAAGCCCCAAAATAGGATTCATCTCTTACCTGTATCAAACATATGATTTTCATCTCAAAACATCCAAGGTAAATTGAGGCTATTATACCCATTCACTTGATCAAAAGTGCTGCCCTGAATCTTCAACATGTCAAACAAAAGGTAATCAGAAAACTCAGGTTCACTTGGCAAAGCAAAAACACTGAATCGCTGCATATGTTGATCACTATGTGATATCACAACATCACATCTTTGAAAATCACTATCTTTCTAAAATAATAAACATTCCAGCTTACTCTCATTGCTGGAAACATGTTGATTCACTTAAACACATGCCTGAATATCAAAGAAAAAATTCTCATATTCAACCTCATATGTATCATGCAAAGAATCAGGGGAAGCATGATGAACCATAACCTCTGATTTCATACTTAGTTCACTATGAGAAGCTTCATTCATCTTCAAACTGCAATAATTTTCAAGATGAACATTAGAGGAAGATTGATCATAACGAAAGGAAGCTGAATAAGTCATTTCATCTTTGTTCCCATAGTTATTCTTTTTATAATCTGATATATCATTCAACTTAACTTTATTTTCAACCATGTCCTCATACAAAGGATTAGAAACTACATGGAAACCTTTCTCAAAATATGAATAGAAAAGCATTGGTTGATTCATATCTACTTCTTCATCTAAGAGTGGGTTAGAAACTTCATTATATCCACAATCATTTTTGATATCACAGTCACCTTCAAGGATGGAAAATCCTGAATCAGCATCATTATGAGTTGAACAATCATCACTTCTATGATTTGAGAATAAGAACAACTATAGCTATCATTTTTTAAAAGAAAATCCTCAATGATCTCATCAAAATAATCAGCTGTATGAAAATGTGTTGGTGTTGGGACATCATATGCACATCCATTTTGAAAATTTGACAATTCTTTATCCTTTTCTTCTACAAATTCCTCACAAATGCTTCCTTGGACACCCCCATTTAATAACATGGATTGAAAACAATCTTCATTATTTGAAACAAGGACTGAAACTTTGTGGCTCATGTCCCTTTGTGAAAGAAAATCACTACAACAACTTCTGTCTGTGTCATAGTCATTCTCTTGGTGCTCATTAAAGTCTTCCTTAAGTTGAGACAAGAAGTCTGCACTATTGTGCTGAATAGAATTCAAATCTACAGACTGAAAGGAAAAATTATTTACTAAAGATTCATCTTCATTAATCTGATGTTCATCTACTTCATCATCAACATAATAAGATTCAACATCATCATCATAAGAACTAGATTCAATATCATCTACAATTTCAAGTTCAGATTTCTCAATTTCATCAATCCATCTTCTAACACATTCAGATTCTTCTTGTCTAAGAGATGCTGACCAATCAAGCGATTCTGGCACACAAATTTCTAGAAATAATTGCACCCACTCTAATTCTGGAAAGTCAATTTCCATGATAAGCTTATCAAATGCACTAGAAAACCTTTGATAAAATGAATATGCTGACTCTTTTTTCCTTTCTCCTACCCTTTCTCTCAAAATTAATAGGGCCTTTTCTTGGATTCTTTGCTCTCTCAAAGCAATATCTCTATTATATTTCTCAAGCTCTGACTGATAAATCTCAGATATAGTAAAAATATATCGATCCATTGAAAACAAATTCTCCATTGGACCATTTACTTTAGAACACAACTTATTCTATGATAGAACTTTTATCTGACTTTATGCAGTCATTTTCCAACAATCTTCAAAACATATCACCAAACATGGCTTCAAGTTGCATATATAACAACCGAGTTGTAGAGTCCTAATTACAAACCACTTAATAAATTCAGTAAGTATGATTCATACAACAACATGTTAAACACTTGTTGAAATTTCTATTTTTGTTAAATCACCAAAATGGCTTACTATTTACAGTAAGTTGACTCATAAACAACCTTCTATTTATAGCATGACCAAAAAAATAATTCCACCTCCAGTGAACGGCTTCGTCGTGGTCAATTTCAGACTTAAGCAAAGAAGGTGAACTCTCCATGATGACTCAACCAAAGAAGGTGGATTCTCAATGATGAATCAACCAAAGAAGGTGGACTCTCCATGATGGAATCAACCATAGCTAGTGGACTCTCTATGATGACTTAAAATTTGAACAATATTGGACATTATATCAACAAGTGTGGGTATTGAATCAACAAGTACTACAACCATTGGAACACACTAACGTATTGGGTCCTTTCGGCTAATTTTGGTAGTAGTTTAGGACAATGCGTATGAACAAATCATTCATTAGGGTAGAGGATTTAGTAATTGAACATCCTAACTTTGCGCTTCTCAAAATCTTACATAAAAATTTCAAATCACTTCCAAATTTTTATAGCAACTTACTTGCAATCTGTGAACCTTCACTTCCAATTTTTCAAATAACACAATTATCAGGCAAGCTATGCAACTCAGGGGAAAACTACACAATTGACAAGCAAGCTACACAATTATAGTTGTTTCAATGCAATTTCACTTATTTAAATGCAATTGTAATTGATTCCATGCAATAGCCTAGCATAGAACAAGGAATTCAACATATTCAATTGCCTTGATTTGGGATTATCAATAGAGTTTCAATTTGGTCCCATAACTAAAATCAGGAAAAGACCCAGTTGAGATCTCTCTAATAACCTTCTAGAAATATAAACAAATCAAACCTATCACTCAAATATAAACACCCAATAACAAAATCCTAAAAATTGTTTCATGGAAAAATAAGAAGAAAGGTAAACACAACATAATCAAAACAATACATCCAAATCCTTAATACAACACAAAATATAGATTCTTTAAAGTATTTTAATCATAAATCATTCTCAAAGACCAAATATAGACATTATAAACCAAATTAGAAAAGGAATCTATTCCCTACGTCAAGCTTGCAAGATTTAATGAAAGAAATCGAAGAGAAGATGAAGAAATTAATTTTCAATGATTATCTTTTATTTAAATATCATCACCATAATTAACCTGTAATACAAAACATAAAAATTAGGTTATAACTAATATCAATACCTAATAAATACTCTTTTAATATAAATTTAACACCTAGACTATAATAAATATAATACTCTAAACACATCAAGATAATAATTCATGCTACCAATAATACAAAGAATACCAAAACCCACTCATATACACAAAGTAGGGTGATCAGATATTGTTGCTTTGACAATCCCAATAGGGTACCTACAAGACTAGGTAATTGTCTTTACATAGGACAATGCCTTAGGTTAGGTTTGGATTTGGGCCTTAATGTTAGCCCCCCTCTACTACCATCGAGGCATATGAAGCCATGCTCAGACCTGTTAAGCCAGGTGGATTCAATTCCTCATACTTACATAATCACCCGCATGAAAAAACTATATATATATATATATATACGTCAACTAAAACAAACAATGGAAAGAGAATTGAAATAGTGTATGGGCCTCACAAGTGAGTAATATGACATCCAAAACTATTAATTCCCTTTTATTCATCTAAGTATTTAATTTAATCAATTACATAGTTTCATCCTTAGTATTTACATTAAATCTAAATACTATCCTAATGTATTTTATTTAAATACATTTCCTCAAAATTCCGCTTTTAATAAATTAATATTTATTAAAATTCTCCATATTTCTAATTCCTCTAAACCAAGATTAAATTCAAATCTAACTTGAATATTTAATCTAAGCCTAGCCTAAAGACTTATTAATCCTACCTAGAGGCCTACCCTACCTATTCCTCTTAATGAACCCACTCCCCCACTTAGCGCACACTAATCACACTTAAGGTGTGATTCCTAACCCTTTTAGCACTAATAAAGTTCTCACACATGTGTGAGCAACTCATCCCAAGAGAGCCACCCAACTCTCTTAAATGCTCTTACAACCTTGTCCCCGCTCCTTTCTCCAAGGTTGCTCACACATGTGTGAGCAACCTTGAGCCTCACAAAGAATTTAATGCTCAAAGTGACTCCTCTTCTAAGCCTATGTGTCTCCTATACGGCTCTTATGTGGATGCCACATAGATGCCACCTCACCCAAGCCTCTTTCCTCCCTCCAAAAATCCTATAAATAGAGGCCTTTTCCTCTCACATTTCATCTCTCATTTGTGCATTGTTATCATGCTAATTTAGCTCTAGATTTCATACTTGTTTGCATGCTTTCAATATTAGTTTCTTTCTTAAATCATCTAGAAATCACATGCTAGTATAATCGTGCTGAATGAATCTTAGTTTGTTTCTTGCATTTGCATATCATTTCATAGCTTAGATCATCTTTAGGGAGGATTTGAGACTAGTTCTTGAATTCCTTCTTTTCTTCCAATTTTGCATTTACATTTATATTGTATTGGGGATCCTCCTTCATTTGTGTTTGAGAGAGTACACTCACATATAATGTTGATGAGAAAATCAAAGTAATATAGGGTGCAACCAACTTGTTTCTAGCTCAATCTTGATATTATTTGGAATGTATTTGAAATTTTTTTGCTTGCTCTTTCATAATTTGAATTGATTTTATTTGCTAACCCACTAATCTTGCATGTTTGAGCTTTCTTTCAATAGGTTTTTAGCTTCTAAGAATTCCTCATACACATTCTGTCATGCCTGGTGGGACCCACGCCCCTATTCCATTTCTTAAATCTTCTTCTTCTTCTTCTTCTTCTTCTTAAAATCTCTCCAAGCTCATGGATCGATGTCTTCGCTTTACGCAGAGGCGTCTGCACATATGTTGGTTCTTACTGAACCGTTGTTCAACGTCTGCAATAAACCAACGTTTGGGCCTGTGAACCAATGTCTCTGCTAAAAGACATCTATTTTACAAACTTGTCATTTAACATCATTTTTTGTAGGGTTTTATAGTGTTTTCTGCCACTTTTTTAAATTTAGCATTCAATTTTTTGTCAGAAATTTATTTAACAAGGTGTCCTAATGCTAAAATTTTAAATAGATCCATCATTAAGGAAAAAACACTAAGTTATCTTGTTTTTAAAAGTTTGGGTAGGCTTAAAATAGGTCTTTTAGAAAATTTGGGTTTATAAGAAGAAGTTGGTTTCTTATTTATTTTCTATTTTTTGGGTCTTACAAGTACAGCGACATCTGCACATATGTTGGTTCAGGATTTGACATCTGCACATATGCCGATTTGGTAGAAACACCATTTGGCATCTCTGCTCTGTGAATCAGAATCTCCGCCTGGTATAATCACTTTGTTGTTTTTTGTATTTTCTTATTTCTGTCATTTCAGCACAGTTTACAGAACCGACGTCTGCGCCTAGTTTTGTGAAATTTCATGTTACTAATGATGTTCTTTGAGTGATCTTGTTTGATTAGGGATGCATGTCAATGACCAAACAATAAAAACTACTAATTAATCCTTTTGCATCCCGCTTGTCAAAGAAATCAATCAAAACTACTCGCTTATTGGTCTTGCAAGTTGCCATCATCTACCCAACCAAATGATTGTTCTTTCTTAATGTTTTTAGGAACATAGTAAATTTGGAGACTTCTTGTGTGGAACAAATCAAGTGTTAGGATAGTATGCTCTCTTTCCTTTTGGGAAGATAAAAAACCTAGACACACTTGATTTGCTTTTAATAAGTAATCTTTTGGGAATTAACCATCTTGTTTTGGGTGTTTGGGAGAAAATGACATTGGGTAGGAGAGTATGCTCTTTTCCCCTTGTGGGGAAATAAAAAATCTATCTTTTCACCAATCCATGCTTTTAAATTAATCCTTTAGATGGGCCTACCGGTTGAGGAAAAAATATCCTGGGAATGACCTATGTGAGAGCGAGGTGTAAGCCACACCACTCCAACTCATGTTAAAAAAATTTACTCTTTGGGGCCATAGCCTCGGAGTCAGATATTGCTTGAGCTTATACTCGGATCACACCTAACACAAAGTAGGTCCATGAGGTCTCAATCATGTTTACGTGACTGCTTGTGCCAAGATACTTTATGGGGCTATACGCCTTAATTGCGCTTGCACAGACACAAAGGACATACCCGAATGAAGATCCATACTAAGAACTGTTAAAGTGGAGGCCTACCCAATTCACCTCTGAAATATTGATAATGTTTGTGCAAGGAGGATAGTAACCTCCCCAAGATCACTCACACATTTGTTCCACCTTGAGCGTTTGGACTCAGATAATGCAACATCATGACTGGAGCCTTTGCGTGCTTGGTGATGGTCATATTTTGATTAGCTCTTGTGTGTGTCCTACATTTGTGTGAAAATATTTTCAATCTAAGCTAAACTCCTTAGGTATGCATGTGCTTGATTGTTCTCAAAACATTAGTGATTTGAACGTACACAAATTTCATATTCATCAAACTCGTCATACTTTCTTGTATCCTACAAGGTTGATTTGTCCCTTGTTGAATTATTTTCAGACACATGAATGTTCCCGTTTGAATCAAGGTATTCTTAGCCTAGTCAATGCCTTTGATGTATGATTGAAACTTATTCTTTCTATTTAACACATACAACTAAGACTTACTCAACAATGATCCTTAAGAACTTGTTCAAAGATCCCCATTTGTAAGACTTCAAACCCACATTTTCAATTGTTATAGCATTTATTCATGGGACATGACTGCTTCGGGGTAATACACGAAAGTTAAGACCCAGCTAACCCTTGAATACAAAGAGCAAAAAAATGCCAATCGAGAAGCCAAGAAGTACCAAAACATCGTCGATTCCATTTAACAAGAGATCCAAGAGCATGAGACATATGAAAAAAATGATCTACGATAATAAGCTTGCAAACTTCATGGCCAAATATCATTTGAACGGTGCCTTTGTCAACTTTGAACAATAAGACTAGCTGGCACATTGCAATACCGTCCATTTAACCATTAAGCTTGCATATCGATAATTGTATTATAAGATCATCCTTAGTCACCATCTTTTAAAGTACACCATCGAATCAACCTAGAAACATCCAACTAATCCAATAATCATTCAAGCATCATCCCAAGCCCTATCCAAATATTAAAAGAAAAAAAAAAATTCCTTCACTTGGTGTTATATCCTTCTGAGTTGCATAGTACCCATATCTTATCAAGACCCATCCTTAGGCTCCCTTGACTAAGCATTTTTTAGGGTATCCCATCCTATCTTTGTGGCCTCATCACCTTGATCAAAAGGTTGGTTTACATTGACAGAGAATCTTATCCTCTCTAGACCACAAGTCTATCTTAGGTTGACACAATCATATCCATTTGAGCTTGCATTAGGGAAGACAACTCATAATCATTTGTAACACCAAGTTATCCTTAGGTAATTAAGGAACCCCCATTGTTTTAGCATCATCATCCAAAGCATCAAGTCCCAAAATCATTGTGCCATCATCCTTAGTCACCTAGGAATCTTACACCTAGTTTAGCATGTTGCATCTCTTTAGGACATCCATTTCATGCCACTCGAAACTTGATCTAAGAAGAGGAAGGAAATGGACACCAATCTTGCCGCTAGCTCATCCAATCAGACAGTGGACCCTAAAAACACCATGGTGACATTTGATCCTTGGCATCAAGCACCAAATAAACATGTATGGGCTGACCCAGATGAGATTCCTAGCATAAGTTCCATGGAAGCATTCACGAGTCATCCTTGACATGCACACATGGTCAATGTCATTATAGGACACAACAACCACACCATCCTTGCCAAATTTCAATGCAAAGGAATCCAAGTACCACATGGACTTCTACCAGCACAGATTGCACAACCTATAACCATTCCAAGTGAATTTTTCCACCCATGGTAGAAGAAATTGTTGACCCACTTCAAAGGACATCCTAGGTTACATCTATCATACCTCATTTTCTCCAACCAATAGTCACTCAACCCATAGTGCACATGATGCAGGAGCATCTTGGGTCCTTAGAAATCCTGCTCAACCAAAAATATGTCTACTTTCATTTCTAGTTTGTTCTCTGTCTCTTGACTTTTGTTTCTTGGCACACTTTTTGAGTTGCTCAGTCATACTGGTTTTCTTCTGTTGCTCGGTCCTTCTTTGGCCGAGTGCTGTGCTTCTCGGCCATGATTTGCCAAGTTGGTTTTTTTGGGAGTTGGTGCTGCTGGCCAACTTCTTCATTTATTTTCCATTGCTGAATTAATGTGGGGTCTCTCATTGGGATCTGTGTGGACCTAAATCTGGGTCTCACCTTTGTATTTGAGTGCCGACTTCCCTATTGGACTCTTGTATATATTCTTTTGTATCTTCTTAGTTTTGGGGCAAGTCTTAGATAAAGAAGACAAATGTTAAGATACTGAAGATCTGAGATCTCTATTGTAAAAAGATAAATTGTAATACATTGTGATGTATATGGCCATAACTAGGAAGGCCTTACAACCTGGCATGTATTGAGTTTGATCAATTAATGATAAAAGATCTCCATGTTTCTCTCTCTCACTGTGTTGTTGTGTTCATTTCACATTGTTTCCGCAAGCTGGATGGTTTTGGGTGTGCCCTAGGCCCCGTCTCCTTCCTCCCTTGTGCCAGGTGGTATCAGAGTGAGTTGAGATCCATGGTTCCTTCTTGTAAACTCTAAAGATATTTGTTGTAGGGTGGAAGGTTTCGATCTAACCTAAAATTGTAGAGATTTTCAAGATGGTTCATGGGAGAGGAAATGTTGATCAAGGTCTAGCTGATATGCTTAGACAGATGGCTGCAAGATTGGAAGTTTTTGAAACAACCCAACGCAGAGGAAGACATCTTGAAGATGTTAGTGATGATGAATTTGAAGAGGTTCAAGGCGAAGCTACACCTATGATTGACGAGGATGAAGAGAGATTCCTTAGAGCCTTGACAAGTTTGAAATCCACACCTCAATTCAATCCTCCTGAGTACAGTGGGAAATTGGATTCTGATGAATTGATTGACTAGATAAATGAAATGGAAAAGTATTTTGGATATGAGAATGTTGCAGAAGATAAGAAGGTGAAGATTGCAAGCACAAAACTGAAAGGTTATGCATCCTTATGGTGGGAACATCTGCAATTGGATAGAAAGAAGAAAGGTAAAGACAAAATCAATGTATGGGATAAGATGCCTAACAAATTGAAAGGAAAATTTCTACCTTGTGATTATCAGATTAACCTAATCCGATGAATGAAAAGTTTGAAGCAGAAGGACAAATTATTCAAAGACTATACTGAGGAACTCTACAGATTAGACATCAGATCTGGACATGTTGAAGATGAAGTGGAAAGAGTTGCAAGATACCTGAATGGCTTGACAAATTCCATACAAGATGAAATCAGTTTGGTCAAAAAGGAAGGTATTGAAGAGGCATATCAATTTGCCCTAAAAGATGAAGAAAAGTTGAATTGAAGATATGAACAAAGACAAAGAGGCAAAGGTTGTAGATTCCCTAGAGGAATAGGTAGATCTCATGGTGAGAATAGTGGATCAGAACTAGACAAGTCAGTTTCAGACACATCTCAAGACAAAGGAAAGACTGAATGGAAAGGTGGAAATTAATACTGAGGAAGAGGCAATTATTCTAGAGGTGGATATAGTAGAAGAGGGTTCCAAGTAACTTGCTACAATTGTGGTGAAGAAGGACATAAATCCTTTGAGTGTACACATATAAGCAAGAAAGGTGGTAGCAATAGCAGAAATGCATTAATCCAAGAAGAACCATCCAATGAACCTGAAAGTAACCTCATGATCCAAAGGATACTATGGAGTGAGAAAGATAAGAAAGATCCAATCCAGAAAATTTTATTCAAGACTAGTTGTAGAGTTGCAGACAAAGTTTGGAAGGTCATTATTGACAGTAGAAGTTCAAAGAATCTGGCATCTGAGGAAATGGTTGCAAATTTGCAATTGGAGAGGATGAAACATCCAAAACCCTACAAGAGCTCATGGATCAAGGATGAGCATACATTAATGGTGAGTGAACAATGTTTTGTGAATCTAAAAATTGGAAAATACTATGATAAGGTGTTGTGTGATATCATGCCTATAGATTGTTGTCATATTTTGTTGGGTAGACCTTGGCAATATGATAGACATGCTATACATGATGGAAGGTTGAATAGATATTATATTTGGGTTGATAGAAAGAAGAAAATTTTGTTACCCTTGGTTGAAGAATTTGCTGATGAGTTATGTATATCTGTGAAAGTTTTTCTGATGGAAGGTAGACAGTTTGTTAAGGATTTGAAAAGAAATGATATCTGTTATGCCTTGATTCCTAACAAACCATGTAAGAATACATAAGATGACATTCATGCAGAAGTTGGAAAGTTTCTCATAGAGTACAAGGAGATAATTTCAGATAATGTACATGATGGTTTACCACCAATGAGAGATATTAGTCATTGTATGGATTTGATTCCTGGAGCTAGTTTACCAAACAAAGCACCACATAGGTTAACACCGACCGAGATCAAAGAGCTTAACCGAAAAGTTCATGAATTGTTGAACAAGGGTTTGATCCAAGAAGGTTAGAGTCCATGTGCAGTACTAGCTGTGTTGGCACCTAAGAAGAATGGAGAATGGAGAATGTGCACTAGTTCCAGAGCAATAAACAAGATCGCAGTGAAGTATAGGTTTCCTATACCAAGAATGGATGACATAATGGATTATTTGAGTGGAGCAAAGTATTTTACCAAGATTGATTTGAAAAGTGGATATCATCATATCAGAACTAGAGAAGGTGATGAATGGAAGACTGCTTTCAAGACAAAGGAAGGTTTGTATGAGTGGTTGGTTATGCCTTTTCGTTTAACTAATGCACTTAGTACATTTATGAGGCTGATGAATGAAGTTCTGAAGAAATTCTTGAATAAGTGTGTGATTGTATGTTTGGATGACATTTTGATATTCAGTAAGACCAGAGAAGAACATCTGATGCATATAAGACAAGTGTTGCAGAGATTAAAAGAAGAAAAGTTGCTGATAAATCTGAAGAAATATTCCTTCATGAAAGAAGAGCTTGTGTATTTGGGATTTGTGATTTCAATTGATGGTTTGAAGATGGATCCAGAGAAGGCTGAAGCTATATGAGTTGGCCTACACCTGAAAATGTCACTAAGGTAAGATCATTTCATGGATTGACAAGTTTTTACAGGAAGTTTATCAGAAATTTTAGGTCTATTTGTAATGCTATGACTGAAACAATAAGAGGAGACAAAAGAGAATTCAAATGGACACATGGAGATGATAAGAGTTTTGAAGCTTTAAAGTTGAAAGTTGTTGAATTACCTGTGTTGGCATTACCTGATTTCAATAAAGTATTTCAAGTTGAATGTGATGCAAGTAGAAGTGCAATCGGAGCTGTGTTGACTCAAGAAGGTAAACCTGCTGCTTTCTTTAGTGAAAAGTTGAATGATGCAAAGAGAAAATATTATGTCTATGATCATGAATTCTATGCTATTGTGCAAGCTATGAAGAAATGGAGACATTACTTGATGCCAAATGAATTTGTGTTGTATACTGAGAATAAGGCTTTAAAATATTTGGGTAGTTAGAATAAGTTGAATCAGAGACACATGAAATGGGTTGAATATTTGCAGAGCTTTACATTTGTGATTAAGCATAAGAGTGGATTTTCTAACAGAGTTGTTGATGCATTGAGTAGAAGAAGATCTTTGTTGACTAAAATGAGAGTTGAAGTTGTTGGCTTTGATGACATGAAGAATTTGTATGAAAATGATCCTAATTTTTCAAAGCAGTGGAGAGTGTGCAGAGCACCTAATACAAATCAATCAAGTAAGTATGAAGACTATTTCATTCAGGAAGATATGTTGTTTAAAGGTATTCATTTATGTATACCGAGAGGATCAATGAGAACTAATATGATAAAGGAGAAACATAGTAGTGGATTGGTTGGACACTTTGGCATTGATAAAACATTGAGTTTGCTGAAGGAGAGGTATTTTTGGCCTCAGTTGTATAAAGATGTTCAGAAATTTGTAAGAAGTTGTGGAGTCTGTCAAGTTGCAAAGGGAGTAAGTTAGAACACTGGTTTGTATACACCTATTACTATTCCTGAGAAACCTTGGAGTGATATCAGCATGGAGTTTTTTCTTGGCTTACCTAAGACAACAAGAGCTAATGATTCTATATTTGTTGTTGTGGATAGATTTTCTAAAATGACACATTTCATACCATGTAAGGAAACATCAGATGCAGTGCATATACCAAATCTTTTCTTTAAAGAGATTGTCAGATTGCATGGATTACCAAGGAGTATCATCTCTGACAGAGACAGTAAGTTTGTAAGCTATTTTTGGAGAACACTTTGGGAGAAGCTGAACACTGAGTTGAAATTTAGTTCTACATTTCATCCATAGACTGATGGACAAACAAAGGTTGTAAACAAAAGTTTGGGTAACTTGTTGAGATGTTTAGTTGGAGAAAAACCAAGCAATTGGGATTTGATGTTGGCACAAGCAGAGTTCGCATACAAAAGTTCAGTAAACAGAAGTACTGGAAAGACACCTTTTGAGATTGTTCATGGAACACAACCTAGAAGTATATCAAATTTGAGAGACATTGTTGGTGAAGAGAAAAGAAGTGCTGAAGAAAAGGAATTTGTAGAATTTATGAAGACATTGCATGAGGATGTGAAGAAAAAAATGGAGAAAAGTAATCAGAAATACAAAGATGATGCAAACAGATCAAGAAGACATAAGACATTCAAAGTTGGTGATGTTGTTATGGTTCATTTGAAGAAAGGAAGATTTCCTATTGGAACATATGGGAAAATCAAGATGAATAAATTTGGTCCTTGTAAAATACTAAGAAGATTTGACAGTGGAAATGCTTACGAAGTTGAATTACCTGATGACATGGATATATAACCCATATTCAATATTTTAGACTTCTATGAATATCATGAACCTGATGAAGAAGTGACAATACCAAGTGATTACCCTAAGAAGCAGATAGAGGAAGTTGAGAAGATCTTTAAATAGAGAGTTGGTAGAAGTACAAGAGGAAAGAAATACATGGAATATCTGGTAAAGTGGAAAAATAGACCGATTAAGGACTCATCTTGGATTTCTCATTCTAAGTTGGATTCATTTTAGGTTGGACCTGATGCATGATTCAGGGAATCATTTCTTTTCAACCCTACGTGTCTGATGTAGGAGCATCTTAGGTCCTTAGCAATCCTTCTCAACCAAAAATATGTCTACTTTCATTTCCATTTTGTTCTCTATCTCTCAGCTTCTATTGCTCGACATGCTTGCCGAGTTGCTTGGTCATGCTGGTTTTCTTCTTTTGCTCGGTGGTTCTTTGGCTGAGTGCTTTGTTGCTTGGTCATGCTTTGCCGAGTTAGTTTATTTGGGAGTTGGAGCTGCTAGTCGACTTCTTCATTTATTTTCTATGGCTGAATTAATGTGGGGTCTCTCATTGGGATCTATGTGGACCTAAATCTATGTCTCACCTTTGTATTTGAGCACCGACTTCCCTGTTGGACTCTTGTATATATTCTTTTGTATGTTCTTAGTTTTGGGGCAAGTATTAGAGAAAGAAGACAAATGTTAAGATATTGAAGATTTGAGGTCTCTGTTGTAAGAAGATAAATTGTAATACATTGTGATATATATGGCCGTAACTAGGAAGGCCTTACAGCCTGGCATGTATTGATTTTGATCGATTAATGATAAAAGATATCCATGTTTCTCTCTCTCACTATGTTGTGTTCATTCCGCATTATTTCCGCAAGATGGATGGTTTTGGGTGTGCCCTACGCTTCGTCTCCTTCCTCCCTTACGCCAGCACACCATGGCACAACCAACACCATTCTCCATCATGGGGCTGTTAGCCTCCAATCATATACCACCTCCCCCATCAAAACCTATCCAACCATCAAAACCTATTCACAACCCATCCAACCCATTTCTTCCCAAGTTTCACAACCTGTGGTTGGCATTCAACCAATCAACACACAATCAACCGTTTCTCAACTCATCCACACTCAGCCAATCATCTCGCAACTACAAGTCACACAAACTAAAAATACCTCAATTCCAACATCCCTTCCACCCATTACACCTACATCACACTAGAAAAAACCACAGTTCATCACTAGCATGCCACTCACGGGGCCCTTTAACCAACCTTTATTTCTGCAAGGGCCCACATTTCATGCTCTGCCAGCTATACCCTCGCAGAATGTCCCATCACCTCTTGTGTAGACTCAGACCAATCTAGCACCTTTGCAACAAGCCTCCCTAGTTGGCCAAACTATACAAGATGCCTCATCATCAACTTGGAGCTATTCTCATGCCACCCTACAAGCACTTGGGATACCAACACATTCCAATGGAACAAAACCTGCCACTTCCCAAGCATAACAATTGTTCATCAACCGCTTCATCAGCATGCAACCCATCCAACAACAACAACCCACTTATACAAATTATTTGGTCATGCCTCCATCTACAACATCACAAACCATCCCTCCTCCTAAACAACCAAGCATCCTCTCTTGTATCAACTACCTCGCTCCTTCTACTGGGGGCATTCACCCACATATCACATATCCCATACACTCAGTGTTGTTGTGCAACCATCTTATGTGGGTCCAACCCAGGCTCACCCAACCTATCCGATACCCTAGCAAGTGAAACCCTTTTATCAGCAACCATCAAAACCACATGAGACTTTACCTTCAATCCCCCAACAATACCTCAGGCAACCATAGTTGCCACCTTCGCAACCTGCTTATGCATTCAACCAATACCCTTATCATGCACCTCAATACCCCCACAAAATCCCCCATACTCCCCAACACCTTTCGACCCATACCTAGAAATGAGATCCAATGTGATGGGAGTCCTTGTCAGCGGAAATCTTAGTGGCAATTATTCGCCATTTGGCAAATGTCGCATGTCGGCGACCCTAGAATTGACAATTTTTTTTGACATATTGGATTGCCCGTATCGCCCGAAATTTATTAATATTGGGTCCAAAGCCCAGGCCCATTGCCCATCGGTTTATTTAATTTTTCCATTTCTTACACATTATCGCCAATGGAATATAAATTTTGGTCCCCATAAATTTAAAACATTCGCCTATAATTTCTAAGCGACCCCAAATCGACAACCTATATTCGCCTGGCATTTTACGAACGTGTGTCTCCAACTGACGTAATTTAGCCAACTTTATTAATCATGTGAAGGTATTGGACGACCCACAATTGCCTCGAAAATAACAAAAGATGTGTTATAATTACGCGGGCTTCACCAAATATTTGTATACCTAATACCTCCCGCTAAATTTTCTGAAGAAGGATTAGTATAAAAACATTTTGATATCTCTATGATATCTCTATATTTGATCGTAGCAAAGTTTTAGACTATTGAGTGCAACTGTATACTCAATACTACATTGGCGAGTCGCGACTACATTGCTGCATTTTAATTTGAGGCAAAGGTAAGTGATACTTATTCTGTCACTGTGATTTTGAGTTCATTTACATTTTTTTGAAATAGGTTTGCAAAAATGGGGTTTTTTTTCTCTTTCAGCGCGAAATACACCGCACACCATTGATCTATGCTCATCCAACGGTTGCTAGCATTGTCACACTATTGCGGGTCCCATTAACTTTTGGCTTGTCATTTGATGTCACTAGAGTCTAGGACATGTGTGAGTGTAACTTAATCATTTTAAATTACAGCTTCAAATTATTAGTTATTACATTTAATAAATGTTATTAAATATTTAGTTTTACAGTGTAGTCGGATTTAGATTTTAATTCAATTATTTCTATCTTATAATCACACATCGATATGACACATTGGAAAATTAAAAATAGAAACTTGCTCTGGAGTGATAAAGAAACTTAATCATTTTAAAAGTTTAGAATCTCAGTCTTTAGATTTAAAAAATGGAAGTACTAATCCATCGCTTAAGCATATACTTAAATGTCTAATATACAGGTAAAGCAACTAATTAAAATATTGTAATCACAGAGAAGTCTAAGAATTATTTTTTGTACCCATAAAAAGAAAATTGAAACAAACTTGGAAAATTATTATTATTTTTTTTCAAAAATTTACATCGTATAGTAAAAATAGAAACTAGTAAGAAACCTACTATGCAACTTCTTATCGGTTAAAAAAAAGTGAAACTTTGCATGTCCATTGTCAAAAAACTAGGGTAACGGGAATGGGTAAACTAGGGAATCAGGGATCTTCATCTTCCCTTTCATCTGAGTAGAATTTTTAGAGAGGATAATCTGAGAATTCGTCAAGCCATGTGTAGTCTGACTCGTCGAATTCATCAAGGTAAAACCATTTCTGGAGAAAATCCCTCCCAAGCCGTGCCCAAGCTAATTGTTTCACCTATCAATAATCTCCCCTATGGGATCAAATTTGAGGTAGTCCCTCTTCAAATAGTTTTTGATAGACTCCTTGGCCCTATCCATGGCCTCATGAAGATACCCCATTAGGGTTTTTTCCACATCAGGGTTTTTTCCCCATCCTCCAATCAGAGAACTCTAACCAAGGATTTCGAGACCTATATTTAAAAACACAAAAAGATTAATTAATAAAGTTACAAATTTATAATGAAAGACTTGAATTAAAAAAGTAAAATACTCAAGTTTTGAAGTTACCTTCACAATCTCTGTAGCTCTTTGTGCAAATAGTTTGTCCAAGACTATGTGTACAACACTCTCCTTTAGTCTTCTTTGAATAAGTTGAGTCTAGCCATGTTTGATTCACAATCATTTGTTTCAAATCCATCAATGGCCCAAGAATGCTTTGCAACGTTAAGAAAACCTTTGCAAACCTTGTGACACCCAATTTTACTAACTCTTTTCCTTGGGTGTGTTCTCTTATCAAGTGAAAAACCCAAGGGTGATTGTAGATATATTTTGTGATCCTCCTTGCATCCTCTACAATTGATGTCACTCAATCTAGTTTGCCTATGTCCTCCAAAAGAAGGTCAAAAGCATGTGTTGCACAAAGTGTCGAAAAGACTGTTTTGTGTTTCTCTTAGAGGATTCTACCAGCTGCCACATATGTTACAATGTTATTATTTATTATTTGTAGTTGCACTACATTTTCAATTCTCACCTTCATGACAATTTGTTCTAATGTTAGAACCAAGGTTTCTGCATTTTTCACTTTGTTGGAGGCATCCATCGATTGCAAGAGAACCATATTATTTTTGCAAGCAACTAAGAAATTAATCTTGTGACTCTGCCAATCTGTCCACCCATAAAAAAGAATAATGCAGTCATGTTTTTTGTCATTCCCTTCTTTTCTCTTCCACCACTTCTCTTGCTCTAACAATTGCATTCAGGAGAAACCTACAAGTACAAAAAGAAATTAAGTACGCAATTTTAATTTTTAAATAGAAAAAGTTTAAATTCAACATAAATTAGTAATACTATAAATAAAAGAACATAAATTTAGTCTAAATTCTAAAACTCAATGCAAGTTATTAAATTTTTTTAAACAACTAGACTAACCTCCCACTTAAGTCTAGGCGAGAAGGTGCTTTGTAGCCTTTGCTGGAAACTATGAATGCAGTAACTAAATTATGCCAATAAGGATTATCTACCACATTGAAAGGGATGTTAAAGTACCAAAATCAGCAAATGCAATGTTAGCATTCTTGTGCGGCTCCCTGTTCCACCCAGTTGCCTCCAATGATGATTGTGCTCTAGGTGTGTTTTTGGGCACAAAATAATTACTTGTAGACAGTGGCACTGATGCTGGTTGTCTACTAGAAGTAGCTAAAGTGGTGGCCGAGGTGGTGGTGGACTTGTGGATACATGGGCCACAAAGAGAGCCCACTGTGCTTTGAAGTATCGCTTCATCTAATTCAAGGTCGATTGGAACACCTTGAGAAGCCGCTGTGGACACTGCCATGGCTAGTTTTGCCCTCTCTCTTTTCAATTTTATCTCTTCCATGGCTGCAACTATGACATTCATTTCTCTTTTTATTTCCTCGTTGGTCACAGGATGTAACCCTTGACATCATGCTTAGCGATGCCTACAATGTGGTATTTGAGGCAATGGTCTATGCCTCCATAAAATACTTTTTCGCACTTATGCAAAATACTGACCCATCCTTCATATGCATACTTCCAAGCTTTGTCTCTAGTTCCATTAAGAAGAGTGCCTACAAATCCATATGGCCGCACCAACACTGATGGGGCAGACCCTAAAGTTGAACAAAATGTAGAACATTCTCTGTTTGCCATTACAAATTAACTTACACATACAAAGTGAAAGCACAAGTTAATATTTTAATAAAAAAATTAGCAAACAAACTAAATTAGTTCCAAATAATATAGACTAGTTGAGATCATTAAAATTAAATCTAATCTAGGATTCTAAACATTTTCTTTAAAAAATAGTATTCAAATTTTAAAAAAAGTGCTAGGGTTTGAAATTTGTTTGAAAACTTGAGAAAACAATGAAAAATTAATAAAAGTTGTCGAAAAATGTGATAAATTTTGTTCTTTGGACTCTAAATCAATTTCGAGTACTTAGGTAAGGCTATTGTTTTTTTTTTATAAATCTAGATGCAACAAAAAAGAAATAAAATATTCCAAAAAAGACAAAAATGCCAGGCAGTTTGACAGTGCAGTCATGTATGGCAGCCACGAGAGCCGCATCGTCGATTCCCATTTCCACACCTTGTAAACTGTTGTCCTAAAAACAAAATCCAAGGCTGATTAGACGTTAAGTCACATGAGAAGTAAGATAACAGAGGGGAAATTCAAAGAGGAGAAAATGAAGGAACCTGCAGCGGGGCAAGGAAGAGAAACAGAGCGGTCGCCTTCCTTGCAATAGACAGAAACGGTGCCATTAAAACACATTTTGAAGCTATTCTTGACAAAAATATAATTACCTTGTAAATATCCTAACTCTGTAATATAATAATAATACTATTTTTGGTTTTGTGATGATTACCAATGATGGCGAAAACTGTACGATCTATATCTGGTTACTCCATGACCACAAGCTTTCGTAAAGCTATAATTCTGAAACTGCAAATATCTCCGGACAGAGATAAAACATAAACAATTCTGTTGTTTTCTCTCCAAGTTTTGGGCCGTGTGAATACGTAAGAGGAGAGTGGTATATGAAGATCTTTTCTTTTTGTTTAGTTGTAGCTAAGACACCTAAATTGTTGAATTGTGTATGCTTTTGTTTTTCAGCCAAATTTAGTGTGAAAAATGTTGGACATTATGTGTTGTGTTTAGCGGAAGATTGTGGATTGCTGCCATTTGAGAAGTGAGAGTCATGTTTGTAGTATATATTCAATAATTTGAAAAGCAATTTGTTAAATTAACAACAATACAATTAAGTTAAGTTAAGTTAAGTTGAGTTGAGTTGAGTTGAGTTAAGTTAATGTAAGTTTAGTTAAGTTAAGTTACATTAAGTTAAGTTAAGTTGAGTTGAGCTGAGTTGAGTTAAGCCAAGTTAAGTTGAGTTGAGTTAAGTTAAGTTGAGTTAAAATAAGATACGTTGAGTTAAGTTAAGTTGAGTTGAGCTAAGTTAAGTTGAGTTGAGTTGAGTCAATTTGAGTGAAGTTAAGCTGAGTTAAGTTGAGTTAAGTTCAGTTAAGTTGACTTAAGTTAAGGTGAGTCAAGTTAAGTTGAGATAAGTTAAGTTGAGTTAAGTTGAGTTGAGTTGAGTTAAGTTGAGTTAAGTTAAGTTAAGGTAAGTTGAGTTGAGTTAAGTTAAGTCGAGTTAAGTTGAGTTAAGCTAAGTTGAGTTAAGTTGAGTTAAGTTAAGATAAGTTGGGTTGAGTTAAGTTTAGTTCAGTTAAGTTAAGTTAAGTTAGGTTGAGTTGAGTTGAGTTAAGCCGAGTTAAGTTGAGTTAAGTTAATTTAAGTTAAGTTATGGTCAGTTAAGTTGAGTTAAGTGAAGTTGAGTTAAGTTGATTTGAGTTAAGTTAAGTTAAGTTGAGTTAAGTTAAGTTGAGTTGAGTTGAGTTGCATTAAGTTAAGGTAAGTTAAGTTGAGTTAAGTTGAGTTAAGTTATGGTGAGTTAAGTTGAGTTGCATTGAGTTAAGTTGATTTGAGTTAAGTTGAGTTAAGTTAAGTTGAGTTAAGTTGAGTTGAGTTGCGTTAAGTTAAGTTAAGTTAAGTTTAGTTGAGTTAGGTTGGGTTGAGTTGAGTTAAGTTAAGTTAAGTTAAGTTAGGTTGAGTTGAGTTAGGTTGAGTTGAGTTAAGTTAAGTTAAGTTAAGTTAGGTTGAATTATGTTGAGTTAAGTTAAGTTGAGTTAAGTTGAGTTATGTTAGGTTAAGTTGACTTAAGTTAAGTTGAGTTGAGTTAAGTTAAGTTGAGTAGTGTTAAGTTAAGTTAAGTTAAGTTAGCTTAGGTTGAATTAAGTTACGTTAAGTTGAGTTGAGTTAAGCTAAGTTGAGCTAAGTTGGGTTAAGTTAAGTTAAGTTAAGTTACGTTGAGTTGAGTTGAGTTAAGTTAAGTTGAGTTAAGTTGAGCTAAGTTAAGTTGAGTTAAGTTGAGTTACATTGAGTTAAGTTGAGTTAAGTTGATTTGATTTGAGTTGAGTTGAGTTAAGTTAGGTTAAGTTAAGTTGAGTTAAGTTGAGTTGAGTTATGTTGAGTTCAGTTAAGTTAAGTTAAGTTAAGTTGCATTGAGTTGAGCTAAGTTGAGTTAAGTTAAGTTGCGTTGAGTTAAGTTGAGTTAAGTTACGTTAAGTTGAGTTAAGTTGAGTTACATTAAGTTGAGTTGAGTTAAGTTGAGTTGAGTTAAGCTAAGTTGAGTTAAGTTGAGTTGAGTTTGCTCAAGTTAAGTCGAGTTAAGTTAGGTTAAGTTGGCTTAAGTTAAGTTAAGTTAAGTTGAGTTGAGTTAAGTCAAGTTAAGTAAAGTTAAGTTGAGTTAAGTTGAAATGAGTAAAGTTGAGTTAAGTTGAGCTAAGTTGAGTTAAGTTGAGTTGAGTTGAGTTAAGTTGGGTTGAGTTAAGTTAAGTTGAGTTGACTTAAGATAAGTTAAGTTAAGTTGAGTTAAGTTGAGTTAAGTTAAGTTAGGTTAAGTTAAGTTAAGTTGAGTTGAGTTAAGTTAAGTTAATTTGTGTTAAGTTGAGTTAAGTTGAGATGAGATGAGTTGAGTTAAGTTAAGTTGAGTTAAGTTGAGTTGAGTTAAGTTAAGTTAAGTCAAGTTAAGTTAAGTTGAGTTAAGCTTAATTAAGTTGAGTTGAGTTAAGTTGAGTTAAGTTAAGTTAAGTTAATTTAAGTTCAGTTAAGTTAAGTTGAGTTAGGTTAAGTTAAGTTATGTTGACTTGAGCTGATTTGAGTTGAGTTAAGTTGAGTTAAGTTAAGTTAAGTTTGAGTTAAGTTGAGTTAAGTTGAGTTGAGTTGAGTTAAGTTGAGTTAAGTTGAGTTGAGTTAAGTTGAGTTGAGTTAAGTTATGTCATCATATATACCACAAATAACTATGATTGAACCCAATATTAGTT
>MU223802.1:212909-243640 GCA_018584345.1 Thuja plicata | reverse complement strand
TTTGTGTTATGTGTTATGAATGTTTACATTTTCATGGTTGCAGTAGATTAGATGTATGAATGGTTAAAGAATATAAAAATGCAGAAATGTTTTAAAAGTTCTAAGTGTTACTGATTCACCCCTCCCCTCTCAGTAACTCTGTTAATCCTGAATATTTCCAACAAATAGTATCCATACTTTCACTTTTTACTAGGATCTCCATAATAGGTGGTTCATTAGATTGATTTTCTTCCTCATTATTTAAGTCTGTTGAATCTTTAGAGGGAACTTCATCCCGCTGTAAGGAAGTGTTATCAGTGCAAACCTTCTCTGTCTCTTTAGTGCTGACAAATGCTTTTTGAACTTTGTCCATGTCATTGTGAGAAGTGGTCATGGATATCTTAACATCATCAATAATAATATTTTCTTCTAAATCTTTGGCTGTATCAAAAGGTGTTGAAATAGTGGGCAATGAATCCTGTGGACCTGTCATAGGTGCACTTTGAATCACTATTTCTTTATCCTGTTTGGGAGGGACTAGAGTCATCTTTGCTATAGGTTTCATTGATGGATACATTTTTCTATCCAAAAATACTCGCTCAAAAGCTTTCTAAGTCTCTTCACCAGCCAGTTCATACTCTTTTTTCATGATATGGAGAGTTCTTGTTTTGGTTTTGAGAAGAGGTTTTGCCAAATCCAACAGTATAGCTTTCTCATCATGTGATAAAATAGCGAGAAGACTATCCAGTGTTTCTTCTCTTATACTCATATCCTCTTCAATTGCTTGCCTCTTCAATAGGTCAAGTATGTTCCATACTTTGTCTGGTATGACTGTTTTGAGTTCCAATACTGACCTCCTGAATTTAATAATATGAGAGATAATCATTGAGTGAATTTATGATTTATCTATCTATTGGTATTTGTCATAGACATTCTTAATAGAGTCTAGTCTACCTTCATTGATAATTATATTATTTAGGACTGTCAGACTAGGTCTGAATCCTACCTCAGGAGGGGCTTGAGTGTTCTTTACCTTACTCCTTGTGGTTCTTGAGGATGGATGACTTGCGGGAACTTTCTTCTTCCTTCTAGACATCTTTCTTGGTACTAAAGGTGGAGAGGATTCTACATCAATAGTGGTTGATGGCGCAGATGTACCTTCATTAGATTTCTTTTTCTTCTTCTTTGGCATATCAACATATTTCTCTATTTTGACTTCTGTTTGTTTTAGCTCTCTTGCGATTTTAGCTTCCCTAGCCTTGTCTAGGTCTTCTTGTGTAACACCATGAACTCTTAGGATGTTGGATGTAATCCTTGATGCCTTTCTTTTATTTTCTTCACTGTATAAGACAGAATCAACTCAATTTGTCTATTCTCTGTAAGTACCCCATCTAGGTTCATTGTGGTCCTTAGGCATAGATAAGAGGACTCGTGCATATCCTTCCAAAACTTGTTCTTCAAATTCATATTCAAGTGGGTGAATCCATTTTGTTCTAGGATCAACTGCCTCCATGCAAGTACAGTCAATTTCCACCATGAAGCATATGGTGTCTTAATTGTATTTCTCAACTATCTTCTCTGATAATCTGAACCTTTTCTGCATTTTGATCCTAAATGTTTTTATCTCCATATCCATAGAGTCCTTAGCACTACTCTCTGGTGTAGCCTTTAGTGAAATTTGTGACATTGTAGGTTTACTCTTGTCTAGGTAAAGATTAGCAACTTTACCAACAATGTGAAAGTATAGGTAGATGATCAAAGAGCCAAATCTAAATATCTTGCTCTTGTCATGTTTGATAGTTGTAATGTTGTCAATCAGTTGTGCATGTAATATCTCACATAGATTTTACTGAGTATTATCCTTTACCATCTTTATTGCTACCAGGACAGTAGCTGCAGATACACTATTCAATCTGCTTGCGTGCTAGAACTTATAACCTAGTATCATAGTGACCAATTTGATGTCATTTTCCTTAATGGGGTCAACAGTCATTCCACGCCTATCACTCTTGGATAAGCATGCTTGTTCAACCTACTTCTTAACATCCTTTCCAGTGGGAAGAACTGGTCCAACTTTAGGAAGTCTGGTCATATCATGAATTAGGTCAACAGTAATGCAGACAAGAACTTCACCAATCCAATATAGGTCATCATGTATCCTAATCAATATAATTTTGACCCATTCTAGTTCATAGAACTCATGCACATTTGAATACTCAAAGATAGGGTTATCAGTGAGATGTACATATTTATCCTTGAATGAATAATCTAGTTTCATCATTGATTCCATAAGAGTTGCTATGCTATTATCCCCAACAGTTTCCTTCTTGCAATAGATGTATATGCATATGTCTTCTACATGCATGAATCCTAGTGGAGTCTTGGAAAATTCCCCTTCTACATCATCTAGTATAGACTTGAATGGATGCTTCTTAAACATGAATCTCTTCCTTTCAGCAATATCAAATACTGTAGGGGTTTCCATACTTACTTATTGATTGATTAAATAGGGTTTCACTGCAATTCTAAAATGACGTGACTGCTAGGGTTCCATTTTGACTTCAATCCATTCACCAACCAACCAAATCGTTAAACTTTACTACTTTGATGCTAAGATCTCCTGTGCTCTCTGAGTGCTCAATCTCAAACGCAAAGTGAGGATTAAAGATCTTTTACAATCTTATATAAAGGATTATTGCATTTAATACTCGTTGCCATAAAGAGATTTGCATAGAAAATTTCAATATTTTCTTCTCTCACTGTTCAAGCTATGCGTCCATGCATACTTCCAAAATTTGTCACCAAATACATGAATCCATAGGTGCATACTCGGAGGTGAGTATACCAGCCGCGCAGGGGTTCAAAGCTAGAATAGCTCCCCCTAAGACCATGAGGGTCAACTAACCAAAAGTAGAAGGTGCATCCACTATGGATGCATCTACTACTTTGTTCTCTTCATTATCCTTCTTTACTTCAACCCAAATTTTATCTGAATTAGCTTTAGCTTGTACAAACTTAACTTCTCTTGATTCTTCAAATAGTGACTTTTTAGGATTCTCTTGTCTCTGTGCTCTTGACCTGCAAAACCTTGAGATGTGTCCAACTTTGCCACATGACTGACAAATGATAGGAGGTATGATGTTATTATTCATCATGTTGCACTGCTTGGCTGAGTGTCCATTGAAATTACATATCTAACATGTAATGTTCTTCAAGTTTCTTTGAAGTTGATTTTTTTGCTTGTATTGAGTCATATTTATTTGGTTATGTTGTGACTGATTTATTTGACTTGTTCTGCAATGTATAGCCCTGTGCCAAACTTATTACAGGAGTAACAATAGCCATTGAAAGGTCTTACCTCTTTACAATCTCTTGCTAAGTGTCCATGCTTGTTACAAGCATAAAAAGTTTTGTTAACTATCTTAAGCTCATCTTTAGGTGGATCTATTTTAGCCTCTGCAAGATTCTCAGTTTTCTTTTCTTCAGTAGATGACTCTTGTATTTTCTTTCTTTCTTGCATTAAATTGATCTCAATTTGAGCTACACTGTATCCAACACCAGTAGTATCACCTGTTAGCTTCTGTGCATAAAGATGTGATTGAATTAGATCAGAACTTGTGTGTAGTTTATCAATCTTGTCTTTTGCTTCTATTAATTCAGATTCTATCTTTTTCTTGATGTTTTCTAACTCCAAGATTTTCATGTTTTCTTTCATAAGTTCATCATCTAATTGTTTACTCTCTTTGGTCTTTTCTTCAATAGCTGTTAGGCTATCTATAAGTTGTTCATTTAGATCTTCAATCTTATCTTTTAAAGACATGTTCTCTTCATTCAATTTCTTGACCACCAAATCATTTGTGGAGCAATCTTTCAAATCTTTTCTTAATTTCTTGATAAGAATTTGGGAGCAATCAACCTTTAGTTTTAGTTCTTCATTTTCTTTTTCAGGTCTATCAAGATCCTCAAGGCCTGCTTGAAGATTGTTTTTCATATGTTTATTTTCTACTGAATCCATGATCTCCTCAAGTGGTTAAAATTTCTTTCAGAGGACTAGAGCTCTGATACCAATTGTTGGAAACACTGAGAGGGGGGGTAAATCAGTGTTTAACTATTTATTCTATTTTAGCAGTTTGAACATAAATCAAATAGACAAAATATGAAGCATAACAAAATAAATCATAACACCAGATATGTTTACAGGGAAACCTTGATCAGAGGAAAACCCCGGTGGGAATTAGCACCCACAAATGATTGTACTAGTATAATGAACCTGTTAAATTTCCTTTGCCCTGTTAGGAGCAGTCTTTACAATGCGAGTACAATGACCCTATTAGGAGTCTTTACAAAACCTTGTTAGAGGTTTTTGGCTCACTTCCAGAGCTACTTTCTCAATAATATGAAGGCTACAACCTTCTGATAATTTATATACACTATATCAAAAATGAATTGATGTAATGACATTGTTGTCCGATTAGTTCCATTTATGCGCTGATGCTTAAATCTCTTATAGATTTCTACTTCATACTGACTTTCTCATATTGATCTTCTCTATCTCTTTTCTACTATTTCTTTGACCACACCTTAATACAAAAGTGCATTCCTAATATATATATATATATATATATATAGACACACATGCCTGAATAGACGCAACTGAAAAAAAGACCTTAGTTGTCCCAAAAACAACATTCACAATGCTTCCAAACAAATTGGATTAAGCATGTTTACAATAATGTTTAAGACATAGTTTCTAACTTATTACAATAGGGGCATAGCCTTTACAAAAAAAAAGATTATATGCTAATCCAAAAACAAAGGTTGGCTCCATACTTTGTTCTCTGAACTGTTAGTGCACTTAATCTTTTTGTAGATTTTCCGTACTATCATTCCATACCATGTGTGTATAGGTTAAACATAAAAAAATATCATAGAGCTTAAGTATGAACATGCATATCCTGATTTGATCTTACGCATGTGCATTGGTGCTCTGATCGGCTGCGTAACTTTGTTATGTTCTGTCTTCTATACTTAGCCATTTTTGTCTTCCAAGTTTACTTGAAAAAACTTCATATGACTTTGTTTCCATAATGACAACACAAAATAAGTCATATACATTTAGATTGTCAACTTGCCAATACATCCTTCTTCATATAACCAACTTCGATCATTCTGAAACATCCATACAATGTCTGTACACTTCTTCCAGTTAAGTAACCAGTCTCCCCTCTCCACATAAACATATGTTGAGATCAATGATAAAACATGAATATTAAAAATATGATCAATACCCAAAATTGATATCATCCAACAATATCCCCCTTTGGCATTGATGGCAACATATGAGAAAATCCATCAACCCAAAATTAACTAAAAAATACTTTCTCCTCTTAATACAATCTTCTCAATATCCTCAACACAAATCTCCCCAAAATAGTAGGGATTTTCACATAGATTCCTTCCCCCTTTGGAAACAATGGAAAATGGTTCCATAACTCATCTATAATATTTTGTAGCTTTTTCAAATCTTCATGTCCAACAGCCAGGTGCAAGATCACACAAATGTGCTTTAGTGTTCCTTCGATCACTCCCCTGAGGAGTAGATCCATACATCAAGTCCATAAAATGATATATCTTTGAAAGCCAATAGACTGATCCATATCTACATCAATTAATTATCACAAGGAGGGGCTTTGACCCCAAGCATGCTTCTGAGATACTCAAAAGGATCTTTTGGAAAAGGTTTTGTAAATATATCTATCATTTGATCCTTTGTGATAATATATTCTAGTTTTATTTCTTTCTCTGCTACCTTCTCCCTCAAGAAATGATACTTAATAGAAATATGTTTAGTCTTTGAATGAATTACAGGATTCCTCGACATATTCACTATGCCGGTGTTATCACAATGGATAACCACTTGTTCTTCAAAAATTATTCCAATGTCCTTCAACATTTTTTTCATCCAAACAACATGTGTGCAATTTATTGCAACAAAAACATACTCTGATTCAGTAGTAGATTGAGCAATACAGTTCTGCTTCTTGCTCAACCAAGAAACCAAACTTTTCCCAAAGAAAAATACACCACCACTAGTACTTTTTCTGTCATCCACATTACCTGCCCAATCCGCATCAGTATAAGCATGTAAAATAAAATCATCTGATTTTTCATACCATAATCTATATTCTATTGTTCCTTTCAAATATCTGAAAATTCTTTTCACAACAAAAAGATGTGTCTCTTTGGGATCTGCTTGATACCTTGCCACAATACCAACTGCATTGGTAATACCTAGTCTAGTGTGAGTTAGATATTGTAGACCACCAATCATAGATCTATACTTTTTCTGAACTACACTTTGAGTCTCATCATTATTAGTCAGTTTATGTCCAGTTACCATAGGTGTTCCAACAGGTTTACAATCTTTCATTCCAAACTTCTTCAACATTTCCTTAAGATACTTGGTCTGAGATATAAAAATGCCATTCTTACTCTAATTAATTTTCAAACCAAGAAAAAATTTCATTTCACCAATCATTGACATCTCAAATTCATTTTCCATTTCTTTAGAGAACTTCTTACTCATCTTATCATTGCCTTCAAAAATGATATCATCAACAAAAACTTCTATGATTAAGATTCCATCTTCATCAGTTCTTAAATATAAATTACTGTCTGCATTACCTTTTCTGAAACCAAGACAAAGTAGATATTTGTCCAGTCTTGTATACCATGCTCTAGGTGCTTGTTTCAGTCCATACAGTGCTTTCTTTAGATTACACACCATGTCTCCATTCTCTGTCAAAGGAAAACCATTAGGTTTCTTAATGTAAACTTCTTCTCAAGGGAAAGCATACTAAACTACTCATGAAGAAAGTAGGACCCTGTCTAGTATTGAAAAAACATGGGTTGAATGTATATGAGATTGAATTAACCTCACACTTTGGTATCTCCCCAATCTTTAATATTTGTGATCTAACCCGATATAAAGGTGATGTCAATGCAGGTTCTAAAATGCATATAGAAGAACTTGAAGGAGATGTTGTAGGCATACCACCTCATGAGCCAAAGAAGATTGACAAGATCTTGGATACAAAGATCATCAAACAAACAAGGAATAATGTGCATAAGAAATATTTGGTTCAGTGGCAAGGGAGTCTTGAAGAAGAATCTCTATGGATGGATGAACATGAAATTCAGAGGCATGACTCAACTTTGCAAGACCTCATCTCAAGAGGACTTGAGATTAGTGCACCCCAGGAGTATGGTGCAGGAGCACCCTCAAGCTCATCCATTTCAAGCACACTAGTAGACCCAAATACAAAGGGTTAGGGTAGTTATTGGATATAGGATCCAATGGCAATAATAAAGTCCTATTTGTAAGGCAAGGTGACAATAGGTATTGTTATAAACCTAGTTGTCTACCTTAGTCATTTTGGATAATTTTTAGTTATGTTGGGCTAGAATAGTCTAGAAGGCATAAAGAAAGTTGGAATTGTTAATCTAAAATTTCTAAGGTCCTAAGTGGAGTCTAGGTTTAGAACTTTACAAGATTGTTGACAATTGACAACTTTTGTAAAAAGTTGTCAATGTTGCATAATGCAACTTTTGCTAAAAGGTGCAAGATTTGAATCCCAACATTCACAACCAATTTTTTCAGTTGGAACTATTTGGGAATTGTATGAAAAAGGTTTAGAAACATTTCTCCAGTGTTGGAGAAAAACCTAGTGTAAACTTTTTAAGAAAAATCAATAAGATTCAACTATTTTCTTGCAAATTGTGATGAAATTTAAGTTTTACGGATCTGTACGGATCCCAATGCACCATTGAAGGATTATAAAAGTTGACCAGGTGTCTTATGATAATTTTTCAAGTGGTTTGAATTCTTGAAAAGGAATAGAATGAAATTTATTCAATTTTGTGTAGTCACTAGTCGCAGGAAGACTCTAACTAGGGTTTCGAGACAAATTTCCTCTTTCCTAGCGATTCCACCACAAAAAAAATCTAAGTCTTAGTGGAAAGGAAGGAGGGGGGAATGTATTTTAATATTTTTGTGGTGTCAGGCCATGAGGTAGTCGATGGAGAGAGAAATGATTAAACCCTCTAGATAGGCATCTAGATGTGTCTGTCCATAATTTGGGTTTTGAGTCACAACTCAACCCAAGGGTGGAATGGAGACCTAAATCATTGGATTTAGAATTTTTGAGTGATCCCAAAAGTGTTCCATTTTGAATTATTGGAAAGTGAATCTAAATTCAAGCACTTTCTTTGTAAAAGTGACTAAATAACCTAATTAGGCCTAGGAGAGAATTGAGGACAACAGGAGTTAGGGGATTGGTCAAGATCTCTAAATTGGAGGGTGTTTTTGGTGGATGGATTGAAGATTTTGATGGCTTTCAAGACTTACTGTGGTGGATTTCCATGTAAGTTACCTTCAATAATCCATATTTTCTCCTTGTAGCCCTATATAGGCTTTGGTGTCAAAATAGAGTTTCAGAGTTATCTTTGTGTGGGATTTGTGTTTCATAGTATCTAAGTTTGATGTCTGGCATTGATAGAAACCTTGTTCTATCCTTAAATTAGTTGGTTCTATTTGTGTGATATTATGCCCTTAAGGGTGTTGAAGATTAGGTGGAGGATCTAATCTTGTCATTGTGGGTATTGGGAACTATTGACAGAGCCCTAGATTGTATGGGAGTAAGGGGTATTATGAACTTCTAGGTGTCTATTATTGATACATTTTGGGGCTCTGCTCCATAATTCCTTTCACCCAATATGAATTTTCACATCTAATCAGATTATTCAAAATGATTGTACCTTTTCCTTCAACTAGGCAAGGTGAGTCATTACCCATCCTAACTGATCCACCATTATAATATTCAAAAGTTTCAAAATTTTCTTTATCTCTAGTCATGTGATGAGTACAACCACTGTCAATAATCCATACATCATTTTTTCAAACTTTAGATATGATTTCTATTTCAACATACCTTTCTTCTTTGTCTGAATCATCATTCATAGCAAAACATACTACCTCAATGTCTTCATCAGAATCAGTGTTAGAATTTTCAGCTTTGTTCTCAACCAGGTAAGAAGCCTTCTTGCCTTTGTCCTTGTAATCTTGGCTATCTCAATTTTTAGAGTGTCAATTTATTTTTTTAGTCTCGGTCATCAATTCTATCATACTTCTTTTCATAAGATCTGTCATTGTCTCTTTCATCCTTTCTCTTGTTAGGGCATCTAGAAACAAAATGTCCAATTTATTTTCAATTAAAATAGACCAACGGTAATTTACCTTTATATCTTACTTTACCTCTATGTAACCTCCTATCCATTAGTGCTTCAAGTTCATCAAGTTCTTTCTCATCACCATCACTGTCACTATCATTTCTCATAGTGTGTTTATTACTAGATTTGTTTATTTTTAGAGAAGACTTGAATGCAGACTCAATAGTAGGTAAGACACTATTATCATAGTTGTTCATCTCAAATAAAATAATTCTACAAATCAAACTATCAAGAGTAACATTGTTACTAGCTACTAGCTTTAGCTCTTAGCACATTGACATCTCCTCCATGTACTAGCTTGAGTTTTTCCCACATTTTCTTTGTAGAGGTGCATGATTTCACATCTTCAAATTCAGCATCGGTTAGTGAAGAAGCAAGTTCTATCATCATAGAACTGTGGTCATGTTTCTCTCTCAATTGATCAATAGTTAAAGGTCTAGTAGGTGCAACATATTTAGCATCCAAGTGTTTTGTAACATTACTTTCAATACCAAATAGATGAATTTTTATCCTACTTTTCCATGATGCAAAGTTTTCCTTGTTCAACTTAGGCACATCCCTTTTACTCATCTTGTGATCTTTAGCTTAAGTCCCTTTAAAATTTCCGTCCAAGCACCAGAGCTCTGATACAAATTGTTATAATAATTGAGGGGGTGGGGGGAGTGAATAAGTGGCCTGAACAATTATTCCAAAAGAACCAACCAAAAAATTTATCTCTCAAATATAATACCTTCAGTTATCTTACAGACCCAATTTCAACAAGATTCGGGCCATAATATTAACAAGTATAAACTGTTCGGTAAGATATATTGTTTATCTTTTATGAAATTTACCGAGTAGCAGAAAATAAAATTAATGTTAAATGACCAATCCAATTTCAATAATGTGTAAAAAAAAATATCAATGCAATGAAACATATACAAGTTTGACACAGATTTTAAAGTGGAAACCCAATATCTGAAAAACCACCTGGGACTGGTAACCCAAAATATTTTCACTCTTCTGAAGTGAGCTCAGTGAAGAGCCAACACTATTAAAGGTTACAATACACACTGTTAAGTGCGACCTTGTAAGAGGATTTAAAACCAACAATTTGTCTTTTGACCTAGCACTCACTATGTTGTCAACAAGAAAACCTTTTGATACTCTTGAGTATCTCAATACAATAAGGACTGTTAAATCCCACTTGGCTAAGTGATTTTCTGAATCAATGGTTAAATTGATACAGTTAATGATACTTTAGTTCCTTTTCTTTCTTTCTTTATTCTTCTCGGTGAATGCTCTTTCCTATGTTGCTCAGTGTCCGTAGAATTCCTTGGCTCTGTTCTTCAACCTGTATGATCAGATCTGCATGAAGAGTTCTATCTTCACACAAAATATTACTCAACATTCCTCTCTTTGATAATGAATTCCTTGTCTCTTTATATAGACATGATTAGCCTCTCAATCTCCTTGTTTTTGTTGTAGATCTCTCCTTGATTCGTAAAACTCACCATGCTTTTCTTTATCCCGTAAAGCTCTCCTTTGGTTTTATTTCATAAATCTCTCCTTGATAACTGTGAATAAAACATGCTTTTAATCTCCTTCCTTGCTTTAGTTTAACTTATCGTTGATAATAAAACAATTAATCAGTCAATCCCTAAATTGTAGCTCTACCAGCTAAGTAATTTTGTCGTTATTTAACTTCAGTTATGCTTGTTCATCAACTCTAGTTATGCCCAGTCATCAACTTAAGTTAAGCTCGGTCATCAACTTCAGTTATGCTCAGTAACACTTTCCTTGTAACTATTGTACTCGATATACACTGTGAGCTTCTTGGTGTTCACTGTCACTCGGTGTATACATACCTTTTATGTTATACCAACCACATAAACTTTGTCTCTTCAGATCTTCAAGGTTATGACAATATGTGTATGAAAAATCTAACCATATCAAGTTGACATCAATGACAATAAAATGCATTAACTAATTTAATGTCTTGCATTCACTTTTGTAGCTCTGTGATCATCAACTTATCATCTTCAAGCATTCATTCAGTTATAGTTGATAAAAAATTTCAATAGGGTGTAAAATAAAATATCAATGCAATGAAACATATACATGTTGACACAGATTTTAAAGTGGAAACCCAATATGGGAAAAACCACCTGGGACCGGTAACCCAAAATATTTTCACTCTTCTGAAGTGAGCTCGGTGAAGAGCCAACACTATTAAAGGCTACAATACACATTGTTAAGTGCAACCTTGTTAGAGGATTTAAAACCAACAATTTGTCTTTTGACCTAGCACTCACTATGCTGTCAACAAGAAAACCTTTTGATACTCTTGAGTATCTCAATACAATAAGAACTGTTAAATCCCTCTCGGTTAAGAGATTTTCTAAATCAATGGTTAAATTAATATAGTTAATGATACTTTAGTTCCTTTGCTTTCTTTCTTTATTCTTCTCGGTGAATGCTCTTTCCTCTGTTGCTTAGTGTCCGTATAATTCCTTGGCTTTGTTCTTCAACCTGTATGATCAGATCTGCATGAAGAGTTCTATCTTCACACAAAATATTACTCAACATTCCTCTCTTTGATAATGAATTCCTTGTCTCTTTATATAGACATGATTAGCCTCTCAATCTCCTTGTTTTTGTTGTAGATCTCTCCTTGATTCGTAAAACTCGCCATGCTTTTCTTTATCTCGCAAATCTCTCCTTTGGTTTTATTCTGTAAATCTCTCCTTGATATCTTTGAATAAAACATACTTTTAATCTCCTTCCTTCCTTTAGTTTAACTGATAGTTGATAATAAAATAATTAATCAGTCAATCCCTAAATTGTAGCTCTACCAACTAAGTAATTTTGTCATTATTTAACTCTAGTTATGCTTGGTCATCAACTCCATTTATGCCCAGTCATCAACTTCAGTTAAGCTCGGTCATCAACTTCAGTTATGCTCAGTAACACTTTCTTTGTTACTATTGTGCTCAATATACACTGAGTTTCTTGGTGTTCACGGTCACTCGGTGTATACATACCTTTTATGTTATACCAACCACATAAACTTTGTCTCTTTAGATCTTCAAGGTTATGACAATATGTGTATGAAAAATCAAACCATATCAAGTTGACATCAATGACAATAAAATACATTAACTGATTTAATGTCTTGCATTCACTATTGCAGCTCGGTGATCATCAACTTATCATCTTCAAGCATTCAATCAGTTATAGTTCATAACAAACTTCAAAATTTGCAAGTGCCAATTGTGGCTCTTGTTGGGGATGCATGCCCCTTGTGGGAATGGTAAGATTCCATATCTCTGGAAGAGAAGACTAGTGCCTTCCTTCTTCAATGGTTCCGTATTCAAAAACTCAAAACTGGGAATCAAACAAAATCCTCAATTGGTGGCCCTGGGCCACCAAACACATAAAAAAAATATTTAACCCTATAAAATATATTTTTATCATCAACATGTATGAACAGTAATACATAAACACTACTATATATACATTGTCCACATATACAAACATTCATGAGCTTTAAAATAGTTTTATATTTGAAACTACCCATGTCCTCCCAATCACACCCCTCATAAACATCATACTCAAATAAGTATACCTCGTCATTTACCTTATCATCAAGTGTAATGGGAATACAATATCCACCAAGTAATGCATCTTTATATAATTTACAACACTCACAGTACATTACGTCATATCCAACCGGCTGACATGGAATTGAAATTTTTGATTTAGCTTTATGCAAACCTTCAACCTCACAAGATGGTACAATCATTGATACATTTGTTTCCTCAATAGATCATTCATATAAAGGATTACAAACAAAATGAGAACCTCTCTCATAAACATTGTGGCAAAGGATTAGTTGATCTACATCCACATCTTCACCAAAAAATGCATTAAAAACCTCATTAAACAAACTATCCTCTTCAATGCCACAATAATCTTCCTCAAAAGAAGACTGATAAAAATATGAAAAAGAACAATGTTCAACACTATAATCCTCATAACATGAAAACTCCATGTCATAATCTTCATCTTCTTCTTTAGTAAATTCATCACACAAAACCAATCTATGTGAGGATGAACCATCATCATCAAAACTTTGCATAAAATCTAGTTTGTCAATTATCTTGTCATATAAGGGGTTAGAAACCAAATGAAAATCCCCTTTATAAACATTATGACAAACAAATGGCTGGTCCATATCTATATCTTCATCAAATAAAGCATTAGAATCTTCACTAAAAACACCATTCATCCTAATGTCTTAATCATCCTCATCAAGAAAAGAAGAAACTGAACCAAAACTGAAAAATTGTTCAACATTGCATCTTTCATAACATGAAGAACTCATATTGTGACCATCATCCTCAACATCAAAAAGATCAGACTTATCTTTCCACCATTGATCTCCTTTCTCCTCAACCATATGTGTTATTTGATTAATACTTGTAGAATAAAAAGGATGGGAAGAAAACAGATCTATTGTATGAGTAGTTGTAATTAATGGGACAAAAATATCATGAAAGCTTGCAACATTAATTTTCGGTATACATACCTTAATTAATTCCTCATACATATCATCTTGAACATTTTCATGTGACAAAAGCACAAACTAAGATATGTCCTCTTCTGTTGAACAAACTATACAATCTTCAATTAGATAATGAACAAAATTTTATGGCACTTCATTATTTGGAACTTCAACATGAAATTCATGTGATTCATGCAAAGATGATTCAACATCATCATGATTCTACACTTTATCATCACCTTTATCTGATAAATAGGTTTCTTCTATCTCATCTTCAACATTAGACTAAAAACAACTTCTTCTTGCAGTCATTTCATCATTAATGTGAGGGACCACTACTGTTTGCAGTAAGAATTATTCACTCATATTTAGATTTGGAACACATTCATCAACATGATTTGTATGATCAATAGAGATGTCAATATTTTGATACTTAATACTACTACTTAATTCACACCCCTTTTCAACATTAAATATGTTATGGAAGTGAACACCAGTAGATAGAAAACCTCTCATAATTCCATATTTCAAATTATTTTCAATATCTATCGTTGCCATAAAAGCCTAGTATAAATTCTTTGGCTCTTTATCTCTCAACAAGAAGCTCACATCTTCATCAAAAGAACCCAAATAAATCACTAAACATACTTTATCAATGGGACTATAACTTCTTGGAATGTCATTTAATGTTTTTGCAAATATGATATTAAATGATGGAACTAATTCATCTACTTCAATCTCAATCTCCATCAATGTTCTCAATATATCACTTGAATTTATTCTTTCATCATACTAATCCATGAAATCTGCACTCAATTCTTCCCAAGAAATAAAACATGCCGGTAAGATAGAAAACCAATCCTTGACATCTTCTTTCAAATTTTGAACAAACAAATTCATGAAAAAAACTTCATGATAAATCTCATAATCACCCATCAGATCAAAATATTCCCACACATGCTTTCATTCCGAATCTAATTGATTCCCATTAAAACTTGGTAAATATTTCCTAATATCAATAGGATTTTCATTTGGGAAACCATGAATGCCATCAAAACATAATTACATATATCTTTCCATAGAAAAATTTCTGCAAGGATTCATTATGGGTTGCATTGTTTGTGCAATCATATCTAAAATTTCTTAAATATATTCAAACAAATCACAGATCCACCCTATATTTCTGACATAAACCTTGCAACTAAATATTATTTATTTATCACATAATAAATCTCAAACATACTTCATCAACTACAATACATAAGATGGAAAATACAAATCATAAGTATGCAAAACTCATAGTCTAATATTGCATTTCTATTCTCAAAAATTTTTATAACAAGAGAGAAATGTCTTCTTCTATATCACCTTTATTCATTTTCCTTTTGGATCCCCATGAAGCTCACCCATCAACCGGATGTTGCCTCAATAAGATTCATAAAACCCTTCTTACTGGTCTTGTGGAATCATTATAACAAAAATATTCTGCAAGCACTGGTGCAAAGATTAGAGTCGTCACCCAATATAAATTGGGCAAAATATTATATAATAATTTGCTAGAGTTTCCTTACAACTTTCATATATTCAAAAATCTACTTCAATGATTTACAAGATATAACTTCAGATGACAACAATACTTGTTATAGTTTCCAGATGAGGAACTCAATCTTTAATCATAAAAGATACTCTTCAACTCTATGCAATCTCAATGGACTGACTAACTGGTTTGAAATCAACAAGGCAAGGAGCAAGCTCAACTAGAAACCTTATCAATTATGCACTTTGTATACATGTCCCTAGTAGAGTTTCAATTTTTTTGGTTCCTAAAAAGGTTTTACACTTACTAAGCTACCAGTACACCCTTCAACACATTCTATAGAGTAGCGAACTCCAATGTTCAAAGTCTTAAGAGGACTGGACCAACTAACAGGGACACTGAACTATCCCTCTACACTTTAGGTTTTGCAAAACCAAGGGGAAAATCCCTTTAATACCCTTGAATATACATTGAGTGGCCTTAATACAAGAAGAGATCTCATATAGGGATCAACACAACCGAGAGATACTAGACAGTGGCTAATTATCCATTGAACATCAACCTTGGTTGGAGCATGAGATGAAATAATTTAATAACATACAAAAAAAGTAAAGGTATTCATGATTCAATCAATTTTTTTGCAGCAAGAAACAACACGATTTTGAATGATAACACACTTTTAAGACCCACAATAGCTAGGATTAGTGCCATATCCCATTGGGAATTTGAGTCGTCAGAAATATAACATCTTACAATAGAGTTTCATCCATAGCATATAATCTAAGAAGTATTGTCTCACAATACTCCTTCAAAAATAATCCCATCCCAGCCTACTTATCACAATCCTTGGATAACCTTGTCAAATCTGCAATCCTAATCAAGCATTTAATTGACCCCTTGAATCAAAGAATGAAAGAAAGATTACATACATCACAACAATGCACTGAATGAATAAAACTCTTGATTTTGTTCATTCAAAACATGACAACATTACACTCTGGAGAGATCTGAACCATCACTATATTTCAACATAATCCTCTGCTATCTCTGTCATACAATATTCAATACAACTTTCAAAATCAAGGAAAACCTTCACAATAATTAACACAGATTCACTTAAATTTCTATATGGAAAGAAATTAAAATGGTGCTCATTTTCAGATGAAACTTGCGAATGCGACCATAAACCTGGAACCCTTTTCCATGGACCTAAAATACACTTTTATAAGAACAAGGTATCAAAAAAGCTTCAGGACAAGGAAAACCACCTGTCACAGACTTTAGGCTACATGACTTAAAATACCAGGAGAAGACAAAAACTTTTCTTCCAATGTAACTAATCATTTGTGCTTTCAACTTGCACTATTGAAAAAGAACTAATATGCTCGACAGAAAGGTAACTTAAGAATATTTCCATATAAGTTATATTGCTCCCTTAACTAATTCTAGTACACATCAATTGGATCATTTATATAGAAGAATGTTTCTATCAAGAGAGATAAAAATCAAAGCCGTGCCAATATAGCATAGTTTTTGGCTACAATATTAGAGAAATAAAGATGCAAAGTTCTCAACAAAGATCTTCCAAGGGCATTGAAATATTCTAAAAATAATCTAGAAAGAAATACCTGGGGTCTTGACATCTCCTCATTCTCTTCTCCAACCAACTAACCAGTATATCTGAATCAAAGGGTATAAAAAGGTGACACTCTCATGAATTGTGAGTTTGCAATACATTTCACCTTTTAATATCCCTTTAACTACCCACCTTCATTTTAATATCCCTTTAGCAACTGTGTATTCTAATCCATGCAATCAGTCCAAATATTCTATCTGCATTTGTATCTAGAGATACTGCTTATCCTCAACAATATCCATTTTTGCTAACATCTGGGAAAATGTGCCATGGAAAGGTCATACTTATAGCCTTAAAATCCTATTTCACTTCTATATAATGTACTTGATAATCACCTTTCAATGTTTGAAACTACAATACGTATAGAAGTAAACAGTCAAAAACATATCAAAGTCCATAATAATTATTACTAAACACACCATGAAATTCTAAATATTTATTCATCCAAATATTCCTTCTTTCTCATACATGTCTTATCAAATAAATCTTTCATTATGGGTTCCCTGATGTTCTTATCCATTCTTGGCAACCTGCCTTGCTATCCATTTCTGGTAACCTGCCTTGAACATAAAAGTTCCATCAATGAAACAATAGAGCCAAAAATTATGTATGAACCTGGTCAATACTACCTTGACTGTCATTCGGCCACTCCTTCCACATGGAAAAATCTAAAATGTCTGTGAGTCCACTTGTTTATCATCTCAACACTAAGATTGCACCTGCTCTCCCTTATCCTTAATGATCATGGACACATGGAAAGCTATCATAACTTCACAAGAAAATTTCCTAACCGCAACATAACCTTGCAATCCTATGATTTAAAATTCTCTGTTTGTTGTAACATCACAACATATTATCTTAGCCATTACAAACCGCTACAACGTTGTGAAAATGACATATTTTTGTTTTACTGCATCGTTGTAAGTCCTTATACTAACTGTCAATATGAATTGTGACATCCCAAAAAGCATTTATTTATTCTCTCGCAAACCACAATCACTAACTGTTAGTCCACCTTGGGATACTACAATCTCCCTTTTGTTTGCCTCACGTCTCTCTTGCACACCATCGCAACTCCACTTCTTGAATTCTCCATTACCTTAAGAATTCATGATGAGATGACACCTATCTTCCACATATCCCCCTTCCATATCATCATTCTCAACCTCCCAGGTGGCGCGCTCCAATTTTCTACCAATTCTTCCATGTCATCACCATATGGACACTAGCCCACAAAATATCCTTGTCTACTGCCAACTGACCACATTGCGTGTGAACCACTTGCAAAAAGGGGCATTCCTTTTGCCACTCCCTTTCTTTGCATTAATGAATAAAAAATTAAATCCTTCCCCAGTATGACCAATGTGGGATATATTCATGTGATCATTCCTTTAAGTAAACAATGCAGCGTAGGGAAACATGAAGACGACCCTCATTCCTCAAACTTGTGCACGCAAGGAAGATTTCTTAACTCATGAAAATAAGCAACTGTCTCCCTTTGTAGATATCCCAATCCAAAAATGAGACCACGTGACCTCTAAGACAATCTATTTCCTCCTATTTGGCTAAATGTTTTGGACTAAAACTTTCAAAAATTGCAAGTGCCAACATCTCGGAAGCCTCTTAATTTATCTTCCTTTTCTTTGTGGCTTCTATATATTTACGGTGAGCATATTTGTATTCTTTCAGTTGGACTACATGCTCGACCACCCTCTTTATTTCCTCTTCTTTCTTTCGGTGCTCTTCTTTGGTCTTTTTATTCTTCGGTGTTCCTTCACTTCTTCTACCTGCTTGAAGAGGAGCTCATGATATTCTAGTGTCAAAACTTCATTGGGATTCTCAAGGGCGGTATTATCTAGGTCTTCAAAATCTAAGACTTATTTGAACTCGAGATCCTCCATAGATATTTCAATTTTTGGAGCCTAAATGTCATCAAAATCTTTCCTGCCTTCAAGGTTGGGATCGGCAAATGAGTTATCTACTACCCGTGTTCTTTTCTTCTTTTTCTTTCTTGGATGCACAAATGAGACATCCTCCATGTATGGAACATCTAATCTACTTCAACATCTATGTGTGGAATAAGGTGGGAGAAATAGAGCTTGTTGTTTCCTAGGAAGGTTGTTCAATCGAAAGGGGTTCCACATTGAGTCACAAGGTGTCCCCTTATTTCATAGTGAAAGAGAGCTTCCATGACTTGCCCATCTACTCTCCTAACTCTCCAAAAGTACCTCTCTAGGATATTATTTTAGGGGATCCTCTTGCACGGATAAGGTGCCCCTTTTATTATTATCTTGCCTCTTATACTGCTGCGAGGGTTGGGCCTTTCCCTTTTGTTTGTGGTCAGAACTTCTTTTGGGACATCTATTAAAAAACTGCATGGACTTAGTCCATGAATTCATGGGTTAATACCCTGATATCCAAAACTTTTGGTTCATTCCAATTAATCCACAAGAGTGGCTTGTATCCTATCTTATCCTTGTTGAAAGCGAGATCTAAAATGTCTATGGTGTTAACAAAACTCTTGGGAAACGTATGTAGACTAAAATTGACCTTCTGTGGTAGTGAAAGCCACTGGTACTAGCGATGATGCACTCTAGATTCATCTTGGTAATCGGCCCAAAAATCTTCGAGGTGAAGGAGGTTACCTTTGAAATATTTTTGGATTTCCTTCTTTATCCTTCCCCGTGGATCATATTGGGGTCACATTAGGTAAAATTTCTCCAAATTGAGGCTCTTCAACTCAATCTCTACCTCTTTTAAGACAAAAAGGGTCCATTTATAATCCCTGCATTAAAAGGGAATCTGACCATCTTGGTCTTCTTTGCATTCATTAATGCGTGTGTCTCCAATATTTGCCTACACAACTCTAATAGGACTATTCGATCAATGCAGTGTCGCAGGAGGAGGAGGGGCTTCCTAGAAAATTAGGATAAGAAAATATAGGTGTGCTTGAGGAAATGAAAAAACTAGCATCCCTGTCGCTCAATCAGGGACATCTCTTCCTTCGAGAAATCATACCCTACATCATCGTTGAGCCTTATTATCTTGTTATATACAAAAGTGTCATTTATGATGCAAAATGAGTTGGGAAACTTCTCCAGTTGAAGTTGTGGTTAGTGAACCCATGGAAGTGTATCTTCCAACTAGTAACTTCGGTGTTCAACCTTTTCCACACCTTAAATTTTATTATAACAATGATTCATCAACCAGACTGCATAAGATGTCATGTAAAATTGCTCTATGTCATCACCTTCTCAAAGTTGCAAGTCTAGTTTGTCTAAAATGGTTTGGACCTAATCAAAGTAGGTTGAGCCAATGACAATGTTGATGATGTAATAATACATACAGGGTGCATACTTCTTTGTGTTTGGGATGCCATAGACATGGAAAAACATACAATTATCCCCTGGATGGGAAAGATGAAATTCATTCTTGGGATGGTCACATACATCTTCAACACATATTTTTGGAGGGTAGTGAGATAATGAGAGTTCAGATATCACTTTTTTTCATTAATTGTCTACAAGTACCCGTTCATGGGGAAGGCTTTGTCCACTGGAACCACCTTTTTCTAATGGGGAATGTGGAGGATGGAGACCATATCAAAAGTAACAATTTGGGTACCATCCAACATGGTGCGTGAGCGAGTGGCTTCTGAATAGTGGATTTCCATGGTACAAAATAATTCTAGATACTAGAGAGATACTGGAAAAAATTATATTTCATCATGATAGACTTCAGGAGATGGAGAGAAGTTCCATCTCCAAAAGTCCATGCAGATTCTACCGCAGTCTTTATCATCTTTAAGTCACAAACACAAAGTTTGATGTCAGTTATATTCTTTAATGCATTCTCTAACTTATAAACTTGGACCTATCCATCCACCTTATACTTCGTAGTGAGAGTTTTCTTCTCCATTTCCCTTTCTATTTTATTTTTCCTTCCTGATAGCCCTGGAGGAATCACCTCATGTTCAATTTCTTGCATTGATGAAGAGGATGCCATAGTGTCTATTGTATTTACCTACAAAATGAGACATCATTATTAGTGTGTGGATGATATATAAATGATCTTATTCAAAATATAAGCACAATCTGGTGTCTAGGTTTCAGGGATCCATGTGAGTAAATCTTTAAAAATGAACATGAAGGAAGATGGAGTTGCAGAGCCCGGAGACCGGAGTTATTAGTGTAAAGATAGAATTAGATTGAAGATGAAGGCTGGAAAAAGTGTAACCATTAAGATATTTTCTTTATTTTAATATGGTGAACATGAAGAAGAAATCATGGGGCCTGAGGCCCAAGGTTCCTTGACAATTTAGAAACTTTGTCGTAAATAATGTCAAAGAGTTAACCCAAGATTTGGAATGTATGTAATCGAATGATTTCCAAATAAAAGAACCTGATAAATAACTATATCCAAGAGAATTTAAAAATGTGTCCATGATTGGCAATTGGGAACCAAGGTTCCAGGATGCGAGAGGCAATGACTAGTTGGTAAAAAGTTATTATTCAAACAAGAAGATTGGAAAACTAGGGGGGTCAAAATTTAATATTAAATATTTAAGAACATAGAACCACTTGCTAATGAAAATAAAGCACAAAATAGGGCACAAATGGGTGCAAACCAAAAGCCCTACTCATTTGATTGCAAAAAATTTGAGGGTTGAATGCTCGATGCCTGTAACTAGGGCTCAAAAGAAACCCCAGCGAACAACCAAGAAGGAGACCCTCAATTAAGTTCAAGGTTAGGGATTCCACAAAAATCCCTTTACTTATACCCTATGATAAAACCTAAACAATGGAAAAACCAGAAAATGAATTAAAATAAAATAAAATAAAAACCCCTAATTACACCCACAAAAATGCAGAAAGGGATTTACCCAAAAAATATGTCGCACGTGTTGGCCAAGAGATGCTTAAAAAATTCCAAGCTAGCAACCAAATTTTACTTCAAACACACAAATTTATAGGCTTAGAAACTCACTCATAGAGGTGCTCTTGGGAATAAGTTTAATCGATTGGTGGTTAAAATGACCCTTGAAAGGTCCCTTTTTATAGATTGATCAGGAAATTAGATTTAAATGCAGCGTACGACCCTAGGTAAAAATAAAAGTTTTGTATTCTTATGTTTGGGAATCCAATCTCCATAATAAAAAATGCATTATGAAAACCAAGAATCTGAAGTCCAAACAAAATAGTGGTAAACGAGGGAAATATTTGGGATCTTGGACCCCAAAGGAGAACAAAGAAAAATAAACAAAGTAAGAGAAAGAAAAGTGAAACGGAAAAAAAATAAAAAAGGGGACCCAACATGTTTCTTGGGGAAAACTTTAGGGATGGATATGTAGAGCATAAAAAAAGGTGACTCAATGAGAAAAATGCCTTATGCATTTTATAACTCCATGATCTACTAGGAGGGCGAACAAATATTGCTACTGTCATTTATGGTAAGTGTTCAACATCATTATTCCAAATTCTAAGAGGGGTCAGGTCAAAGAGGATCGAAGCATCTTTTCAATTGAACGTGTCATGTGTGCTCTGAGAAGATATTGATTATGTATTCAAACCTCCAAGAAGCAAAGAGATGACACTCACGTGAGATATCGTTTCCTCCTTTTTCCATATGGCTATCATGCAATGAGATACCTGAATCGTTAACCATTCATATTTTTTTTATTCCTTTATTGGGATGATGTGGGAGGTACTCCTTTCACCAAGCTTTATAAGTTTACTTGCACTGGCAGTACTTCTTTCACCAAACCATCATTTTGATATTTGGGATGAAAGGACCCGAGGTCCCATAGGAGCACATAAGTTTCAATTTGTTGGGTTCAATTTGAGTATTGTTCATCTGCCCCCTTCAATAATTTTTTTTCATTCATTGTTCTATCTTAAATTAAATGAGGTAGATAGCTTCTTAGATCATTGTCTACCTTTCACTTTCCAGATCTTCAATACTCAATGCTTCTCCATTGTCCTTTTTCATCAATACTCTAGACATACCTTGGATGAATGTAGAATTAGGCATTACACACAGCAGTGGATACCAAACTTGCAAAATGCATAAGGAAAATCTCCCTATGGTTTGATCACTTAACATGTCAAACATACCAGTCCTACGAGGAAAAACAAGGAAACCGAGACAAAACAAAAACAAAACAACAGAGGAAAACAAAGAAACTACAAAAAGAGAAAGGATATAAAAATATAATAGATCCTTTGAAACTTGGTTTGATCTCCCTTCTTCTCTAGGACCTTTTCCCAAAGAAGGATGAGGTTGGAGATCCATAAGGCCTTGTATTGGGCTCTTTTGTCAAACCATCTCTTACCGACAACTTGGTGCTTAGAAAAATGTTTGAGGGCATCATCCCTCTTTTCTTCCAATCAGAGAAGGTTGAGGAGGCGTACCTCCACAATTTTTTCTTCATTATCAATTCTTGAATGAAATGCAAGATCAACAGTTGTATGCTCACGGGGAAAATAGGCACATACAAAAGATAATATGGGGGGGTTGGAGAGAAACCTTTACTTGTGTGTGGTTTTCCTATAAGGAATAATTTAACTTTTGATACTAGTCTCAGGGGTTCTTTTATAGAAGACATTTGATAACCTCAAGGAGGTTCTTGTTGGTGGACTTTGCCCCTTTGTTACTCTTAGCGTAATAGTTTCTCAAGATTTTTAGAGTAACCTTGTATTGATAAGATCATTGCATGATCTAGGTAGATGAAAATGTTTAACCATTATCACACATTAAAGGGAAACGAATTCCAAACTAGGTGGTGATGTGGTCCTCTAGGAAGTGAACAACTACATCCACTATACTATTTTTTCATACTATAGCTTTGATCCATCTTGTGTAGTAATCTGTTGCAGTGAGGATATGCTTATGACCGACAAAAGAGTTGGGGTTGAGTACCCCAATGAATTCCAATGCCCATTGGGCAAAGCGTGTCACCTCGTAAATTGGATGAAGGGGCATTGTGGGGTTTTGCACTTTGGAAGAAGAGGTTTTTTAATACTATAAGGTCCAATATTACTAAGAGGGGGGGTGTATCAGTAATCTATCAGATCTGAAACTTTTCACAGTTCATTCAACACCATAAACCACATTCATTAACTTTAAACCTTATGCATGCAATAAACAAAGTAACCAAAAAATCATCCACACATGCAACAATGTAACACTAGTATTTTTATCATGGAAAAACTAAGGGTGAAAAAATGGTGGGGATTAGCACCAATAAATATTTTCATTCTTTTGAAATGTTCCATGTTAAAGGCCTGGCCCTGTTAGGAGCTTACAATGATACCCAGTTAGGAGAAGATCCTATTAGGAGTCACCTGGTTAAGGGATTACATCTAGCCCTGTTAGGAGATTTATCATGTTAGGAGTAACCTTGTTAAAGGATTTAAGACCCTAGCTAAAGATCCACCCTGTTAAAGGATTTACAAATTAGATCTATTAAAGTCTACACGGTTAAGGTATTTTGTTGCAAAAACTATTAGGAATCAACAAGGACAATGATATGGGTGTAGCACACCTCCTCTTCTTATTTAGATCCAATTAAACACAACACTTCTGCTTCTTGTAGATAACCTTCTCTTTTCACTCGACCACACCTTTTCATCCATGATTTACACTTGCATTATACAACACTTTGCATATAAATACATTACAAGTTTATTAGGGCATTTATCCACCTTACAAAATTTATTACAATCTTCCCCACTCAATCCTTAAACCCTAAAACATATTATCAATCTATAACATTCAATTACAACTTCAAGTCATCCTTCAGATCAATCGCACATTCAATTTAAATTATTAACAACCAAGCCTTTTTGAGTTCTTCAACATGCTTCCAAACCCTGATTAAATCTAATCACCTTGATTAATGAAATAGTAATTAATCATTACAAATATGTTATGATACCTCACCTGGACACGTGGATCATAGAAACATACACTACAACTGATTGCAACATCACCGCTCACCGATCTAGCATCAAGTTCTCAAACCTGTTCAAACATTTTCTAACTTTTGCACAAAACAATCTTCTATCAACAGAAACTATAACTTGCAGTAATCCAATCCTTTTACAATAATAGGATCAAAAACATATCTTAGTCATTATAAAAATATCATGACCAAAACACTTGAATCCATACCAATTTGATAGAACAATCAAATCATTCATTGTTAGTTACTGATTGTTCTTCTATATGCCCAGTTTCCCTTTAATCAATCATAACTTGATCTATTATTGTTTCGATCTTACATGATCATGCATAATGTATCTAGAGACATCCCTCAGTCTCCAATAATGATCACACACTCCAATCCTTACTAAAACACATAATTCTTTGTAGTCATATTTGGAAGCACATCAGGAACACAATCAACAAACATAATGCCAAGTTGACATCAATGACAACACAATAAATGTTCTTTCTGTCATCAAACCTATACCAATCAACACTCAAAAAATTATGCATCATTTATGCCAAAAAGGTTTGGCATGTGTGTAAATTCCATACGTGGTTATGGACGTCTTTAAATATTTGTGGCTAGTAGTATTTAAACCAGATAATTTGATGAGTCATAGCATCGACAGAGCCATGTTTGGTTCCAAACTGTCCATAGAAATCTTCAACCATCTTTTGTGCTTCTTGGTGATGCAGGCATGAGAGATAGATGCCTTCAAATTTTTTTTGAATCATGGTTCTTTTCTTTACCATGAAGTGGGTGCTTTTAATCCGAAGCACATGGTGTTTAGTGGGGGTGATTCCTTTAGAATATTTGTTATTGAGAATCAAGTAATCTAGGTCAGTATACTAGGGATCTTGGGTGAAAGACTCAATAGTGTATTGTTGACATTCAATTTGCAGACACACCTCAATCATGGTCTGGGAGAGGCCTTGCCTACAAATGAGTCTCATGGGTTGCATCTCTAAGTCATACTCCTAGAGAATGGCCATCTATTTCCCATGATGTTCTCCTAGTTCACTCTGTAGGAGAAATGATTTAACAACTTGATCGAGCACAATGACGTGTACCTTACTCCTGAGGATGTAATGTCTGAAATTTTTTACTGCCCAAACTAGGGTGAATGCTTGTTTTCCCAGATTATATTTTATAATTTTTTCATTCTTAAAGGGGGAGCTCATGAAAGCTATAGGTTACTCCTCCCCATCTATTATTTGGGTTAATACGACAGTGGAAGAATGCACAGAGGTGAAGGAATATATGTGAAATGGGAGGGTATAGTTAGGGCTTATGAGCATAATTTCCTCCATGATGACATTCTTAATCTAAATGAAAGCATCCTTGGCTTCCTAACTCCACTCAATCTTAACATGCTTCATCATGTTGTTTAGGGATTTTACTACTTCAGTAAAGCTAATGATGAAGTGACGGAAAAATTTGATCTTACCAAAGAAACACCACAATTTATTTTTACTACTAGACATTTGCAACTTGATAAATGCCTCCAATCAATCTAGGTCAATGGCTATTCCTTTCTTAGAAAACATATGACTGAGTAATTTTCCTTTGGTGACCCTGAATATACACTTCTTTTGGTTAAGATAAATCTTGTAAGTACGACATCTCTCGAATATGCTCACTACATTGACAGAGTGTTCTTGTCGGTCATGAGTGAAAACTATCAAATCATCCATGTAGATGATTATGCATGTATTGAACAACCCATCGAGAGTGATGTCCATCACCTTTTGGAACATGGCTCCGACACTAATAAAACCTGCTGGTTGTATTCCTAGTTTTGTTGGTTTGCCCTAAAATTTTGTTGTCGTCATGCCAAATTCTATCCAAAATCAAAAAATCTGTCCCAATTTGAAGTATCCCTATGGAAATTTTGTGGTCTTAGGTCAAATACCACATAAATAGTAATAACCCAAAACCCTGAGATGTTTTCTAAGTGAAAACGCAAAAAGTCCTAAAATGTCAATCGAGTTTCTATTTTTGCATTACCTTTTTGAGAAACTTAACTTATAAATTATCATGTGCTTTTTCAATAGTCACCTAGTCACTTAATCCTAAAAGCATATTCCATTTTATCATGAGACTTGGCGATTGACTATTGTCGGGATGTCTCAAGAGGAAAAGGAATATTCTTTGTAAGTTATGACACTTAGAGAAGTCCTTCAGTCGCGAAGTCTCCCACTGAAGAAAAATATCATCTAGCGACATGGAGATAAGTAGTTAAGTTGTGGTGTTGCGCAATGTATCCTATAGTTATAAAATTATCATGAGACTTAGCGATTGCTTCAGTCACGGGGTCTCCAGATCAGAACACAGTTAGTGACAAGTCAAATGCTTCTGTCTCCAGGTCTCTAGTTAAAAATTCAGTTAAGTAAAAGGTTCTGAGACTTGGTGACAAACCACAAGTTGATTAAAATATAAGGTGGTTGGGTAGTCACTGGTTAAAAATGGTAAGTAAACATTTCTTCAGCAATTTGGAGACAAACAGTTAGGATGAGACATGTGTCCACAATGAATAGAACAAAGTGTATCAGTCGCGTGGTCTCCCAAAAGGAAAATGTCATTTGGCGATTAAGAGACTAAAGGTTGTAAAGCTATGTATTTTAGTATTGTCATGTTGTCTCCAAATGATTTAAGGTTTTCAAAATATACTTAGGAACTTAGTAGAAACGTCAGATGCAAAATGAGAAAAGATCAATGGTAGTCATTGAGTCTCTATCAAATTTGCATAAGAGTAAAATGTTCTCGCAAAAAAGAGATTAGCTTTAGTCGTATAGTCTCTAAAATAAAATTAAAATATAAGGTTTCATGGGCTATGTCATGAAGTCTCTGAAGGAAATATTAAAGAGCAGTTTTTATTAGCAATTGGGCGACTAAGGTTAGTCACGGGGTCTTGTAAAGTGAAATAAACATTCAAAGACTTAGCAATAAGAGTTTAAAAGATGAAAAGTAACCGTGGTCGCGGGTTCTCTGAATAAACTCTAAGTTTGGAATTTGATCTAGCGACTTGGATTCATTTGGTCGCGTGATCGCCGAAAGTTAATCATGGTTAAGCTAAGTGAAGAAAGTCATATAGTCGCTAGATCTCTAGAAGAATTGAGAGATAAGAGATTTGATCAGTGACAAAGAGATAATGCATAGTCCTGTGGTCGCCAAATATGAAAAGTGATAAAAGGCGGCAGTTGCTAACATGACAACATAGAGACTCATCATCCAATGAGAATCTAGGAGATTAATTACTATGTGAAAAAGGTAGCTGAGATGTCTGGTGAAGGACCAATCATATGAAGACATGTCATTTTGTTCAAATTTTATAAGGGTTTTTCTGAAAATACACTCATATGAATTTGATTTCCTATCACATTTATGAGCTACAAATAGGATTTCAAATAATACCACAGCATGTTAACTTGAAGGTGAAATTGATTGTCTCTTCAATGATGAGCTAAGTACTTTGAAAAGTTACCATAAAGAGATGATCGCAGGTTCATTTTCATTCATCATGCATCCAGAATTTCAGAGCAAAGAATTGCTAAGTTTTTTGTATCCAAAAGGCAGAAATCGATCAATTTTAGGGTAATTCTCCAGTTTTCAAAGTTCTTGAATTGTTTGCAGTGCACAGAGAAGAGTAAGGAGTCCTGAGAGAAGATTTGTCTCAATATCGGTGAAAGAGAAGTGGAAATAGAACAAGATGAGTAAAGAAGTTAGTGTGGCTTCTACCAGTGGGAAGAGTGATGAAGTAGATGATGATGCCAAGGGAAAGAGGAATTTCTCTGATGAATTTTTGAAGCTGTTGCTAGGGTCTACACAGAACAAGAGGGAAAAAGCCAACTTATTGGCAGATGAATACTGTGAAATCAGAGATGCCCGTACACTAGGTTCCACAAGTTTTTCTCTATATAACTATTTTTATAATAATTTTGATAAGGCCATCCCAATATAAAACCCTTGGACTAGTTGTTTGGCTAGGTTAATTGTCCCTGATGTCTATATAGATGTAGACTTGTTTCTAGGTCTTGCAAGCCATTACGACTCTTTGTCTAGGACAATTAAAAAGAATGATGGTACTCTACTATTTATTCTAAATAGGAATTCATTCATGAAAGATTTTGGTTTATATAGTACCATGTCCACCAAGATAAATATTACGAAGCAAGAAGAAAGGTATAGGTTACAGCCTGGGGTTTCTAGAAACCAATTGAAAAAACATATTCTTAAGGAAGTTAGAAACCATATTACCCCCATACCAGGAACTGCACCCTACTGTTTCAAAGATTTACATTTCTATATCAAGTACATTGCTTATGCTTTGTGTAGAGTGTTGGGTATAGATGGAGGAGCTGAGAAGATAAATTCTGGAATTTTAATGATGGTGTTAGATTTTCAAGATGTGCATTCTAGTACTAGTTATGACTATATATAGTATATCATTGATAAAATGCATGAGGGGTTTGTAGCTATGCAGAAGAAGTGTTAAAATAATAATAACAAAATATAGAGTTAGGAAATTGTTTAATCAATGAGCAAGGAAAAGAGAGTTTACCATGAATAAACACAAAGCTAGGAGCATTCACCAAAGAACAATGAAACAAGGAGACAAGATTTTGAAGGGGGAAAAGCATTAAAAAAACCCCGTGATATTAATGAATGTGGCAACAAATGCCTAAGAATGAGAGAGAGAGAGAGTGTGAGAGCAAAGCTCATACAATGATATTCAAGAAGAAGAGAAAAATTGTGTCTAGTATGTGTTGTGTAGAGAGAAGGAGAGCCATCTCTTTAATAGAGAAGTGAGGACGGAGTTACATTGTAACTCCCATTTCTATGGATGCCACATATCATAAGTGTGTGAGACAAGTGTAGGATTCCTCATAAGGAGGAATATCTAAGATTACAAGAATAAAATAAAGGATACCATGGTTTATCCTAGTAAATATAACAATCAAGGAAAGATTAATTCTAACACCCCCCTTTAATCTTTACTTGGGAGTTTACAATCAAAGGGTGTTAAACCCAAATTTGTACAATGAATCTAGAATTTCTCTCTAGAAAGAGGCTTTGTCAAGATATCTACAACTTGATCTTCTCCTTTGAAAAAAAAGAGGGACACTTGTCTGTCTTGAATGTGTTCTCTGATGAAGTGATGATGGAGAGCAATGTGCTTTGATCTTGCATGATAAACTGGATTCTTTGCTAAGGAAATTGCACTTTGATTATCACACTATAAAGTTGTGGGGTCATTCTGAGGTAAGCCCAAATCTGCAAGTAACCTTCGAAGCCATAGTGCTTCTTTAGAGGCAGTAGTATAGCCTTTATATTCAGCCTCGATAGAACTCAATGAAACTGACTGTTGCCTTTTGCTTTTCCAAGAAATTGTACCTAAACCAAGGAAAAATAGTAACCACTAGTGGATCTCCCATCATTGGGGTCACCTCCTAGATCTAAATCAGTATAACCTTTAAGAGTAAAATCAGCATTAGCATCATAAAATAAAGCATAATTTGGAGTACCTTTAATGTACCTTAAGATTCTTTTAGCAACTTTTAAATGAGATTGTTGAGGTTTAGACATGTATCTAGAAACTAAGCCTACATCATAAGAAATGTCAGGTCTAGTAAGGGTAAGATAATTTAAACTTCCTACTAGTTGCCTATAAAAAGTAGCATCAACACAAGGAGTGTTAGTATCTTTTTCCAATTTAGTTCCTAAATCACAAGGAATAGAAACATCATTAGCATTA
>MU223802.1:162822-192388 GCA_018584345.1 Thuja plicata | reverse complement strand
TACACTTTGATTCAAGGAGACTTGTATTGGAAGGATAAGAATGGTGTATTGTTGTTATTTCTTGATAAATACCAAGCTGAAAGAGTTTTATGTGAAATGCATGCAGGAGAATGTGGAGGTCATTTTTCTGCTAAGACTGTTGCCCATAATATTTTAAGAGCTGGGTACTATTGGCCCACTTTATTCAAAGATACCTATGAATATTTCAGAAAGTGTGAGCCTTGTCAAAGGTTCCCAAATAAGCTAAAATTTTTAGGTGCTCTATTGCTAAACCTAGTAAGTACTGAAGCTCCTTTTACTATGTGGGGAATTGATTTTATTGGTGAATTCCAGGAGAAATATAGTGGGGGACACAGTTGGATATTATTTGCCATAGATTATTTTACCAAGTGGATTGAAGTCATCCCTACAAAAAAAGAAACAAGCAGGATAGTGACTAAATTTCTAATGGAGAATATTATAACTAGATTTGGTGTACCTGCTAAATTTGTAATGGACAATGACATGAGTTTTAGATCAGAAGAAATGACAAATTTCTATGAAAAATATGGAATTACAATATCATATTCATCCCCATATCATCTACAGGCTAATGGACAAGCTGAGTCTAGTAATAAGAGTATATTGAAAATACTAAAAAGAACTCTTGAAAAGAATAAAAGAGCATGGCATACTAAGTTGAAACTAGCACTTTGGGCTGATAGAATAATAGTTAAAAAGGAAACTGGTAAGTCTCCATTTGAGCTGGTGTATGGTCTATAGGCAAGATTGCCTATCAACAATTTATTACTAGTATATCAGTTTATACAAGAGGAACATTTAGATGTTTCTGATAATATGTAGAATAGAATGACTCAGTTGATAGAATTGGATGGAGTAAGAAGAAATAGCAAAAAGGAAAACCTAAAGTTGCAACAGAAGATGAAGTACCTTTTTGACAAAAGGGCTACTGAGAGAAAATTCCAATCTGATGACCTAGTTCTCCAGTGGAATGCAAGAGCAGAAGATAAAGGATAACACAAGAAATTTGAGTCTTTGTGGCTTGGACCATTTATTGTCTTACAGAACTTTGGAAAAGACTCTTTCTTATTGAAGAACATGGATGGAGAATATTTTTAGTTGCCTATGCATGGGCAATTCCTGAAGCCTTTTTTCAACTGATAATTGAAGTTCATGTACAAGTATGTATCATACTGTGAATACTTTCCTGCATTTATGTAAATACTGTAAATACTTTCCCTTCTGTTTTAGGTTAGTTGGTGTCCACTTCATTTTTTGAAAGGTCTGCAACCAGAGATTCTATGGTTCTTTACTATAAACTATGTTTAGTCAATCCTTAGGTAGAGCCACTATTGGTTGTATTCCTGGTTTTGTTGGTTTTCTCTAAAAGTTTGTTGTCATCATGCCAAATTCTATCCAAAATCATAAAATTTGTCCCAATTTGAAGTATCCCTGTGGAAATTTTGTGTTCTTAGGTCAAATTCCACATAAATACTAAAAACCCAAAACCCTGAGATGTTTTCTAAGTGAAAATGCAAAAAAGCCCTAAAATGTCAGTCGAGTTTCTATTTTTGCATTACCTTTTTGAGAAACTTAACTTATAAATTGTCATGTGCTTTTTCAATGGTCACCTAGTCACTTAATCATAAAAGCATATTCCATTTTATCATGAGACTTGGCGATTGACTGTTGTCGGGATGTCTCAAGAGGAAAAGGAATATTCTTTGTAAGTTATGAGACTTAGCAAAGTCCTTCAGTCATGAAGTCTCCAAATGAAGAAAAATATCATCTGGCGACATGGAGACAAGCGGTTAAGTAACGGTGTCGCGCAATGTATCCTACAGTTGGCAAATTATCATGAGACTTAGCAATTACTTTAGTCGCAGGGTCTCTAGATGAAAACATAGTTAGTGACAAGTTAAATGCTTCTGTTGCCAGGTCTCTAGTTAAAAAATCAGTTAAGTAAAAGGTTCAAAGACTTGGTGACAAACCACAAGTTGATTAAAATATATGGTGGTTGGGTAGTCGCTGGTTAAAAATGGTAAGTCAGCATTTCTTTAGCGATTTGGAGACAAACAGTTAGGATGAGACACGTGTCCACAGTGAATAGAACAAAATCAATCAGTCGCGTGGTCTCCCAAAAGGAAAATGTCATTTGGCGATTAAGAGACTAAAGGGTGTAAAGCTATGTATTTTAGTATTGTCGCATTGTCTCCAAATGATTTAAGGTTTTCAAAATATACTTAGCGACTTAGTGGAACCGTCAGATGCCGAATGAGAAAAGATCAACGGTAGGCACTGAGTCTCTATCAAATTTGCATAAGAGTAAAATGTTCTTGATACAATGAGATTAACTTTAGTCACATAGTCTCTGAAATAAAATTAAAAGATAAGGTTTCATGGGCTATGTCGCGAAGTCTCTGAAGGAAATATTAAAGAGCACTTTTTATTAGCGATTGGGTGACTAAGGTTAGTCGCGGGGTCTTATAAAGTGAAATAAACATTCAGAGACTTAGCGATAAGAGTTTAAAATATGGAAAGTAACTGTGGTTGTGGGGTCTCTGAATAAACTCTGAGTTTGGAATTTGATCTAGCGACTTGGATTCATTTGGTCGCATGATCGCCAGAAGTTAATCATGGTTAAGCTAAGTGAAGAAATTCATATATTCTCTAGATCTCTAGAAGAATTGAGAGTTACGAGATTTGATTAGTGACAAAGAGATAATGCATAGTCGCGTGGTCACCAAATATGAAAAGTGATAAAATGTGACAGTTGCTGACATGACAACATAGAGACTCATCATCCAATGAGAATCTATGAGATTAATTACTATGTGAAAAAGGTAGCTGAGATGTCTGGTGAAGGACCAATCATATGAAGACAAGTCATTTTGTTCAAATTTTATAAGGGCTTTTCTGAAAATGCACTTATATGAATTTGATTTCCCGTCACATTCATGAGCTATGGCTAGGATTTCAATTAATACCACATCATGTTAACTTGAAGGTGAAATTGATTGTCTCTTCAATGATGAGCTAAGTACTTTGAAAAGTTACCATAAAGAGATGATTGCAGGTTCATTTTCATTCATCATGCATCCAGAATTTCAGAGCAAAGAATTGCTAGGTTTTCTTTATCCAAAAGGTATAAATTGATCAACTTTAGGGTAATTCTCCAGTTTTCAAAGTTCTTGAATTGTTTGTAGTGCACAGAGAAGAGTAAGGAGTCCTGAGAGAAGATTTGTCTCAATATCGGTGAAAGAGAAGTGGAAATAGAACAAGATGAGTATAGCAATTAGTGTGGCTTCTACCAGTGGGAAGAGTGATGAAGTAGATGATGATGCCAAGGGAAAGAGGAATTTCTCTGATGAATTTTTGAACCTATTTCCAGGGTCTACACAGAACAAGAGGGAAAATTCCAACTTATTGGAAGATGAATACTGTGAAATCAGAGATGCCCGTACACCAGGTTCCACAATTTTTTCTCTATATAACTATTTTTATAATAATTCTGATAAGGCCATCCCAAAATCAAACCCTTGGACTAGTGGTTTGGCTAGGTTAATTGTCCCTGATGTCTATATAGATGTAGACTTGTTTCTAGGTCTTGCAAGCCATTATGACTCTTTGTCTAGGACAATTAAAAAGAATGATGGTACTACACTATTGATTCTGAATAGGAATTCATTCATGCAAGATTTTGGTTTATATAGTACCATGTCCACCAAGATAAATATTACGAAGCAAGAAGAAAGGTATAGGTTACAGCCTGGGGTTGCTAGAAACCAATTGCATAAATATATTCTTAAGGAAGTTAGAAACCATATTACCCCCATACCAGGAACTGCACCCTACTGTTTCAAAGATTTACATTTCTATATCAAGTACATTGCTTATTCTTTGTGTAGAGTGTTGGGTATAGATGGATGAGCTCAGAAGATAAATTATGGAATTTTAATGATGGTGTTAGATTTGCAAGATGTGCATTCTAGTACTAGTTATGAATATATAAAGTATATCACTGATAAAATGCATGAGGGGTTTGTAGCTGTGTAAAAGAAGGGTAAAGATCCCAAGGATAAAGATCCTAAGTTTTTTCATTATTCTATCCTGATGCATTTGTTATTGCATTTCAATTATTGTATCATGAATGCAAACAATTTGAACCCTCAGAGGATCTTTCAGGACCAGCTCAATCCTATTCAATTTTGGATTAGGATATGGAATTATACCTCTAGGGATTGTGACTTTTGTGGATTTGACAACTGGATTTTATATCCCTTGATGCAGAGTATGGGTATTAGCAAGACTAGACTCCTAGTGAAGGTGCTGCAGTTGTTGAGACCTTGTGAGTATGTTGATAAATGAGAGGGTGACCACAATTGGGGAGACTTCTTTTTAGAAGATAATTTTACTATGATCAGGGTATATGCATGCACACATCCTCCTCATGTCCTACCATATCATGTGCCATCAAGAGTTGCAACTATGGAGTTCATTTGGCAGCTTTTATTAACAAATGATGAGCACTTTGCACCACATAGGAAGGGGACATTGACCCCTAGGCAATTCAAGATTTTTTAGCTTACAATTGGCAAAGGTGCGATTGATCAAGTGAGCGAATGTTTGGAAAGTTACAAAATGAGAGCAGAATTATATAGATACATTGATCCAAAAGTATTTATTGCAGGAGCTAAGAAACTCCTAACTCCTACCATATTGAACACATATGTACATGGTCTTTGTGTGGAGGAGGATGCTATTAGAAATATCCTTGATGAGGATGAAGTGAGAACTAGGAGAGAAAGAATTCAGGAGTTACTGAATTTAGAGAAGCAAATAAAAAGAAATGGGTTATCATTTGGAGGTTTTTACCTAGACCTGCCATATTTTGATAAAATCAAAGCTATGATTTATAACTTTTACACACTCTGTGAGAAATTAGACAGAGTTTTGGATGTGAAGAAAGGGGGAAAAGAATCTGAATATTCATAATTTGAGTATGAGAGTGAGAGTGATGGAGAATATGCCCATCCACCTCAAATAGATCAACCCCAATAGAACGTTGAAGAAGCAACTCAGATACAGGGAGAACAAGGGCATATCATAGACTTGACAGAGGTTTCCCAACCAGATGATATAGAGGAGCCTGCCACCAAGAAGCAAAAGGTTGACCCTGGTCAAACCTCTTATACAAGAAAGGAGAAAAAGGGAGATAGGATAAGTGCTCTTATTCTTGGAAACATATTGTATGATCACAATTTGAGAAAAGAAATTAGAAAAGGAAAGAGACAGCAAAAATAAGTAGAGGAGAACATAGAATTGCCTCTTAGGGCATGTATTCATGAAAGGATACTTCACCAACAACAGTTTTTGATTGATGACAACTTTATAAAAACTGATGAGTTTAAATATTTCTTAAGGTGGCACAAGAAGGATAAAATCAAAGAAAAATTGAAATTAGATGGTGAAGAGGTAGTGACAAATGAGGCTCTTCTAGCTCTGCAAACCTATGATCTTGATAGTGAAGATGTTTCTCCTAATGAGGCTAGAAAGATTTTTCTGCTTGTTGAGGGTTGGGACTTAGCCTCAGCATTCATAATAGATCAAATTAGGAAATAACCAGATCTTAAGATGGCAAGTGAGATCCAGATGGGTGACATGATCAAAGGGTTTGGATACAGTCCAAAATCACAAGCATTTTCTATGTGGAATTTATGTCCAAAAGACCAGAAGCCTCAACTTGTATATATTCAGGAAGGCATGGTTGGAAATAAAATGGTGTGGATAGTACATAATACTGGAGATCTTGAGATTTCCCAGATCATGACACATTGGGCACACTTAAATGAGGATAAGACAAAGAAGTTGTCTGAAAAGTATGGTATTTTAATTGAGGAGGCTAGTGCCTTAGAAAAGGATAGGGAATTATGTCATATTAAGATACATCAAAAAGATAAGGTAATTGATAAGATGACAAGGAAATTACAAGAGAAAAATGAAGTGGTATATGTGCCCTTAGTGCAACCTTTGCTGATAGAGGAGAAAGTTGAAACAAAGGAAGTGGTTGAAATAGAGGATGTGGCCAAAAAGAATAATGAGGTGGCCTTAAATGCATTAAGGAGAATTCTTCAGCATAGGATAGATATACTAAAAGATAAAATAGATATCATCCTTAATTCTTATAAAAAATTACCTAGTTTACATGCTGAAGTAATAGGGTATGTTTCTATTTTGAACCCTTATTTTGTCACATGGTCTCCTATGGTACATTGTTTGGGAAACTTGCCTCTTTGCAGCAGCATAGGTCAGATTTACCAGAGATTTTTATAGAGGTGGACGATGAAATAAAAAAAGGTAAATGTATCTTTATCTTTCTTCAAAGGTAAACTAAATCAGATAGAGGCTAAGATAAGCCTATTTTCACCAGATTTGAATAGGTTTGTTCCTCCTTTAAAAGGAGAAGATAATCAGGTCAAGGCCTTGGAGGCCTGGTGGAATGAGTTTGATAGCAGAATGCCTAGTAATAAGGCATTTATTACAGAATCTGACTTAGATTTAGATGGTTTTAATAAGATTTTGGATGAAGCATTCAGGGCAGAGACTGACATAAACAAATTTTTAGTGGATTTCAAAGGCATCACTGATGTCAGATGGGAGAGGCAGAAAGGACAACTGCAGAGTATACAGAGTTTTAAATGGCCTATAGAGGATGAGGTGATAGCTTGGGACTTAATGACACAACCAAAGAAGAAGAAACCTGTGGTAATAGAGGAGGAGATCCTGGATGAGGAGTAGATAGGAACACTTGGCACCTGACCATTGAGCACAGGGAGGTTAGTTATTATCAAAGAAAAGTGTAGGTTAGCCTAAAATGGTGGTCACTTGATCTCAGTATGAATATTAGATGCTATCCTAAATATTGTTAGACAAAGGCGCTAGAATCTAGATGAAGACAAAGAAGATCAAATTTCATCCCCTGGTCTTGTCTTCCCACCGCTTAACATTCTCATTTCTTGTCTTTTCTATACTTTCAGGGTTAGGTTCCTTAAACCATCTAAAGCTTGTTGCATCCTAACTTTAAAGGATTCCAAGATGGTTAAGTACCTATAAATAAATCAAAATTGTAATAGTTTTAGGAGATGAAATATATTGGCAAACTAGACTTTCTAAATTTCAGTCTGTGTCTTTGAGCTTTTTGAGCTTTTTATGTACTAAAGAAGAAATATATGAATAAAATACAGTGCAACTTTACTCTATATTATTGTTGTCTCTTTACTTATTGTGTATGCTCTTTTATGTTTAATTTGTAAAGCATTTTAAGCATATTGGTTAGAAGGTAGCTATTTAATTGCTTGCAAGTTTCTTTTAAGGGAAGAGCTAAGTTTTGTAAGTAGTTTCAGGGAGCATAACAATATCTAAGGATATGATACAGTATTATAGAAATGATAGGATAGTTTGCAAGACATCTTAGCTTAGTTGCATGTAGGTTGCAAGGCATCTTATAGTATTCTGTTTTATGTATCTCTATGGATTTTTATTTATTGATTCTATAAGCCCAAGGATAGGCACTTGTCTAGGAACTTGTTTGGTAATCCATCATCATGCAAATATTCAATACTATTCAAAATCAATTAATTTCAGAATATATGTGTAAAATCAATTGTACTCATAGTGATTACAGTTGAAATTCGTTGATTTGTTAAAGAGTAAATCATTAGGTTGCCCTCCTAAAGTAAAAGGAAGAAGATGAAAGTCTTTGTCCCATTGGTTTATGTTATTAAGACCATAGCCTGGCTTGTAATACTCTATTTAAAACTAATTATTGCAATATCCAAGGTACTTTATAAGTTATTACATGAGGTTTGAAGTAATTAACCAGTGAATGAATTAGTCCACCAAATACATAGGTTGAAGAATCAATAATCTTTTAATAGGTAATACGTACCTAAGTCTTTGGAACTCAAAAATGAAGGAGGTGATAATAGGTATCCCCAGTGTTATCAAATACCTCAGAAATTAGCCTTTCTCTTGTCAAAAGGGAGTTTGGATTCAAGTATAATTAGTATACTGTCATTTTAAGGTTGTGGTGCAAGAAAAAGAGCTAACAAGACCGAAGGGAATTCTTCAGTATGCGAAGGTATCCCACTTGGTAGTTAAATTTATTTTAACCTAATCCTCAAATTTTACCATGATTTTATTGTAATTGGAATAGTTGTCTAAGAAGAACATGATTTGGGATCCATTGATGATCTAAAGCACCTCATCAAGTGAGGGTAGTCCTTTTTTAAATCCTTATTTAGGTTTTAGAAATTGACACACAATTGGATCTCCTCCCTCTTCTTCCTAATCGGGACCAAGATGGCCACCTAGGTGGTATGCCTGATTGGAACAATGACCCTTGTGGATAATAGTCTCTTCGCTTCCTAAAAAATCAGGGGTTCAATCAGGGGGTTGAGTTGTCTTTATTTCTACCTAAAAGGAATAGCGTCAACTTTAAGGGGGATTGTGTGAGTCATAATGGAGGTATCATAGGTCATGATGTCCTCATATCACCATGCTATGACATCTATGTATTATTTGAGGATCTTTTACCTCTATTGGGGAGAAAAGGATGTACCTATGTACACATGTTTGTCTTCTCCTTCTGTTCCCAGGTTAACCTTCTCATATTTTCCATCTTTGGATGATTAGAGAATATTTTCCTTGATCGGAGGGTCTGAGTTGAAGATGCGCTCTAGGGCCACCATTCCCCCATTTCTTTTTTGGCTAGCTCTCTTTTTGGAAGAAGGAACATTCCTTTCAGATTTGAAAAAAGGTGGCTTATCCATCCTAAGATGGAGGGTAAAATTGTGGAATGGTGGGACATTCATATTTATGGTACTGCCATGTCCAAGGTTGTTAAGAAGCTTAAATTTGTTAATAAAAAAGTTATAACATGAAATAAGGAAGTCTTTGGTGACATCTTATAGTCTAAGTCCATTATTAAGTCAGATCTCAAAGACCTGCAAGAAATTATTGAGGATGGATTACCTGAAGAAAACAAGCCTCAAGAGAGCACAATGCTAGCAGATTACCATAATATTGTTTCTAAAGAGGAATTTTTTAGGCACCAAAGATCGATGGCTCCTTGGTTAAAAGATGGGGATAAGAACACCTGATCTTTCATCTAACAACCGAAAAACATAAAGCAGCTAACATAATTTCCTACCTTTTGAGCAACCAAGGTAAGCTAGAGGAGGAGGAGATTAAGATGGAGTTGTCAAATTATTTTTATTCTCTCCTTCGGCCAACCCCAACCTCTCTTTGGTGGATCAAGAGAACCTGTTATCAGCCATTCCTAGTCAGATTGATAGGGAGACCAATGCTAATATCAAAGTGATCCCTTCCTAGAAGGAGATCAAAGAATTTTTTTTCCCCTTTGAAGGTGATAAATCTCTAGGGCTAGATGGCTTCCCTCTATTCTTCTAAATTTTTTTGCATATTATGGATAATGATTTTTTTTCTCCGGTAAAAGAGTTCTTTGGCTCAAGGTCTCTTTTGAGAGAAGTCAACTCCACTTTTATTGTTCTCTTTCCCAATAGACCTAATGTGGATTTGGTGGAATGATTTAGACCTATGAGTCTATGAAACTCTTTCTATAAGATTATTTCTAAAGTTCTCATGATCAAGATTCTCTCAATCCTCCCAGTTGTTATCACCCCCCAATAGAATGGCTTTGTTCCTGGAAGAAAATTTTTGGACTCCATAATATCTGTCCATGAAAATATCCATTTGTTGGAGGTGTCTCAAAAGCAGGGAATCCTCATGAAATTGGATTTATCTAAATCCTGGGACAAGGTGGATTGGGCCTTCCTTTTTAAAGTTCTTTCTGCTATGGGATGCGATTTGAATGTCATCAACATCATGCATCAACTCATTTCTACTACCTTTTCTTCAATTATTGTGAACGATGCTTCTTCAAACTTCTTCTCTCCTTGTAGAGACCTTCGCTAGGTAGACCTTATCTCCCTGATCCTTTTTTCTATTTTGGCAAAAATATTGGGAAGGTTGATCTCTAAATTTGTTCAGGATGGATTGCTTCAGGGTCTTCAATCATCTCCTCATAACCTCTCCTTCTCCCATGAACATTTTGTGGATTATACAGTTCTCATGTGGTCTTCTACTATCAAGGAAGCTAGAAATCTAAAGATTTTTCTTTCTTCTTATACTAAAGCTTCTAGTCAACTAATCAATTGGGAACAGAGCTCTTTTTTCTTTTTCAATATTACTACTCCTAGACAATAGAGGGTGGATATTATCCTTGGCTATAATATTGTCCAGTTTCCCTCTATTTACTTGGGTCTCCCCATGGGTTCTAAACCGCTGGACTCCTTCTGAACTGGGATTACTGATAGATTTAATAGAAAAAATGTTGGTTGGAAATGTTCTCTCCTTATCCAAGCTGGTAAAGTCCTACTCCTCAATTCTTCTCTCCACAACCTACCAATGTATGCTCTAAATATTTTTTGCATTCTATCCAAGTTTGCAGATCTTATTGAGAAAATTTAGAAAAGATTTGTGTGGTCAGGTACAGAAGAGAAGAATCTTTTCTATTTTTTTAAATCTTGGGAGAATGTTTGTAGGCCAAAAAAATATGGGGGCTTAGGGACTAGAAGAATCAGGTATGTCAACTAGGCTTTATTGGAAAAACAAATTTGGAGAATCTACGGTGATGAGAAAGAATGGAACAAAATTCTTAAATTCAAATATGTCTATGCCTCCTCTGGGTTGGAGGACTAGGCTCAATAAGGCTTAAGAACTGAGTGGGTGCAATGATCCTTTTTTGTAATTGAGGTTTGAATATGAAAATGTGATTAAGAATGCAATATGTAGGTCAAAGTAAGAAAGAAGGCTGACTTCTAGCATACACAGACTACCAGAGTTTTGACAAAAAAAAATTTATATCAGAAACATAACCCAGAGATAGTAATTGACCTGCAAATTTGATTTGGAGAAAAATTGGAGGAACCAAGTGGACTATGGTGACTTGGTCCAAGACTAAGTCAACTGGGGAACTTGGTCGACTGGGGTGACTCTGTCCTAGTATTTTTGCCCATTTTTATTCTCAAATTGTAGCTAGGGTCTTGCACTGTCCAGATCTGGTCACAGAATTGGTGCTAACTATTCTTGCACATAGAAAAGAGAGATTGTTGTGTGGATAGGGGTTTTCTTCGGTCAAACTTTGATTGAGAAATCAACCTTGAAATTGAAATGAAATATGCTCGAAAGGAAAACATGTAAAGTAGAAGTTAGATTGGAAACATAAAGTATCTCATACCTTGATAGTGAAATGTGTCTTTGAATGTGATCACAAAAGTTTATGCAATAGATTGACTTCACACAAAGACCTTAAAGGAAATCATGAAAGACATACCTTGCACAATGAATGTTGTAGTTTTCCACTGATGCAAGGAGGGTCAGTAGGAGGGGCCAAGGGCACTCCCAGCTACCAAACCAGCTCGCAGACACAATGCGAAAGCCAAACAACAGAGTGAGAGAAGAAAACACAAAGATCCTTTATATTAACTTGATCAAAATCATTACATGCTAGGCTGTAAGGCCTTCCCAGTTTCAGCCATATATTCTATGAATTACAATAAGATCTTCATACAATAGAGATCACTGACCATTGATCTCAATACCTAAACATTTTCTTTCTTACTCTCAAAAAAATGATATCTAAACTAAGAACATACACGAGAATATATACAAGAGTCCACCACAAGAGGTTGGCACTCAAATCCATAAGTGATACATTGATTTAGGTCCACACAGATCCCAATGAGAGACCCCAAATAAATTAAGCCATCGTAAATAACAGAAGAAGTTGGCCAAAGATCCAACTCCCAAAATAACATTCTTGATTTACCAAAAATCATCAACCTGTCGGTAAAGCATTGTTGAAATCCATCGGTAAACATGCCTGAACAATAGAGAAAAGCATGCCAAAGAAGAAGAACCCAAGAGACAATGACAAGCATGCCCGAGCAGCAGATGCTGAGTGATGGAGAACAAATTAAAGAATTGAAAACAAAATATCTTTTTGGTTGTGTAGGATTACCAATGACCCAAGATGCTCCTACATCAGACACCTGAAGTTACAAGAAATGATTCTCTAAATCATTTATCAGGTCCAACTTGAAATGAATCAAAATTGGATTAAGAAATCCATGATGATTCCTTAATCGGTCTGTTCTTCCACTTTACCATATATTTCATGTATTCTTTTCCCCTTGTGCTTCTGCCAGTTTTCTATTTCAGAACCTTTTCAACTTCTTCTATCTATTTCTTAGCATAATCACTTGGTGCAGTCACTTCTTCATCAGGTTCATGATATTCATACAAGTCTAAAATATTGAATATAGGTGATATATCCATGTCATTAGGTAATTCAACCTCATAAGAATTTCCATTGTCAAATCTTCTGAGTATTTTGCAAGGACCAAATTTATTCATCTTTAGTGTACCATATGTTCCAATAGGAAATATTCCTTTCTTTAGATGAACCATTACTGCATCACGAACTTCAATAATGACCTTCTTCTACTCAATGCATCAACAACTCTATTAGAAACTCCACTCTTATGCTTAATCGCAAATTTAAAGCTCTGCAAATACTCTACCCATTTCATATGTCTCTGATTCAACTTATTCTGACTACCCAAATACTATAAATCTTTTTGATCAGTATATAACACAAATTCATTTGGCATCAAATAATGTCTCCATTTCTTCATAGCTTGCACAATAGCATAGAACTCTTGATCATAGACATAATATTTCCTCTTTGCATCATTCAAATTTTCACTAAAGAAAGCAACAAGTTTACCTTCTTGATTTAATACAGGTCCAATTGCACTTCCACTTGCATCACATTCAACTTAAAATACCTTATTAAAATCAGGTAATATTAGCACAGGTAATTCACCAACCTTTAGCTACAAAGCTTCAAAACTCTTATCAGCTCCACGTGCCCATTTGAATTCTCTTTTATCTCCTCTTATTTCTTTAGTGATAGCATTACAAATAGAACTGAGATTTCTGATGAACTTCCTGTAAAAACTTGCCAATCCATGAAATGATCTTACCTCAGTGACATTATCATGTGTAGGCCAGCTCAGTATGGATTCAACCTTCTCTAGATCCATCTTCAAACCATCATCTAAAATAAAAAAACCTAAATACACAAGCTCTTCTTTCATGAAGGAACATTTCTTCAGATTTATCAACAACTTTTCCTCTTTCAATCTCTGCAACACTTGTCTTATATGCATCAAATGCTTTTCTCTATTCTTACTGAATATCAGAATGTCATCCAAATATACAATCAAAAACTTGTTCAATAATTTCTTCAAAAATTCATTCATTAACCTCATAAAAGTATTGGGTGCATTAGTTAAACCAAAAGGCATAACCAACCACTCATACAAATCTTCCTTTGTCTTGAAAGCAGTCTTCCATTCATCACCTTGTCTGATTCTGATCTGATGATATCCACTTTTCAAATCAATTTTGGTAAAATAATTTTCTCCACTCAAACAATCCATTATATCATCCATTCTCGGTATAGGAAACATATACTTCACTGTTATCTTATTGATTGCTCTAGAATCAGTGCACATTCTCCATTCTCCATTCTTCTTAGGTGCCATTACAACAAGTACTGCACATGGACTCAAAATTTCTTGGATCAAGCCTTTGTTCAACAATTCATGAACTTGTCAGTTAAGATCTTCATTTTTGGTAGGTGTTAACCGATGTGGTGCTTTTTTTGGTAAACTAGCTCCAGGAATCAGATCCATACAGTGAATGATATCTCTCATTGGTGGCAAACCATCAGGTACATTATCTAAAATTATCTCCTTGTACTCAATGAGAAACTTTCCAACTTCTGTAGGAATGTCATCTTCTGTATTCTTACTTGGTTTGTTATGAATCAAAGCATAACATATATCGTTTCTTTTCAAGTCCTTAACAAACTATCTACATTCCATCAGACAAACTATTACAAATGTACATATCTCACCAATAGATTCTTCAATCAAAGGTAACAGAACTTTCTTCTCACCATCAACCCAAATAGAATATCTATTCAATATTCCATCATGTATAGCATGTCTATCATATTGCCAAGGTCTACCCAAAAAAACATGACAACAATCCATAGGCATAATATCACATAACACCTTATCATAATACTTCCCAATTTTCAGATTCACAAAATATTGTTCACTTACCATTAAGGTATGATTATCCTTGATCCATGAGATTTGATAGGTTTTTGGATGTTTCATCCTCTCCAACTGCAAATTTTTAACCATTTCCTCAAATTCCAGATTCTCCAAGCTTCCACTGTCAACAATCACCTTCCAAACTTTGTTTGCAACTCTACATCTGGTCTTGAACAAAATTTTCCTGATTGGATCTTTCTTATCCTCCTCACTCCATAGTATCCTTCGGATCATGTATTTTCCTTCATTTTCAGATTCATTTGGTGACTCCTCTTGTATCAATGCATTTATGCTACTACTGTCTTTCTTTCTTGCATGTGTACATTCAAAAGATTTATGTCCTTCTTCACCACAATTGTAACAAGTAACTTGGAATCCTTTTCTACTATAACTAGCTCTAGAGTAATTACCTCTTCCTCGGTATGAATTTCCTCCCTTCCATTTAGTCTTTCCTTTATCTTGAGATGTATCTGAAATTGACTTATTGTAATGTCCCCGCCAGGGAACCCATAAGGATCGGGTCTAAAGTACAAAGATAACAACTAGATTTTTAAAAAAAAAATGTTACTAAGGCTATTTTAGAAATTATGAAAATGAACATGTCCTTAAAGGTTCCCCTTAAATGATTTCCATGAATATAAAAAAATACTGATTCTATAAATTACCTTAATGAATTCATTTCCTTTCCTAATTTCCATTGTATTTAGATTTGTTTTTTTTGAAAGGAGACCGAAATAAATACATTGTACTTCTAAACATAATTTACCCTTTTCTTTAATTTCATTTCCAATTAACCTTGCCTACACATAATTCATTTGTATTACCGAAATATAAATAACTCTTACTTCCAATTTTCATTTCAAGAGAGATAGGATATAAAATACATAATCACATTTCTTTATTACAACTTTTTGATTTCCAAATAAACATTCCCTTTGATGTTCCTAAATCTACCCTTCCCAAATTACATTGCTTTTCCTTTAATATTCAATACAAATACATCAAATTGCCCAAGGGCTTACAACAAATCTATACATCTTTGTTTGCAATGGATAGTAGTACAAGAAAATTTTAAAGGAAATCTTCAACACTAAATAAATTTGAAACCAAGCCAAGACACGAACCATGAATAGTACCTCAAAGAGATTTTCCACCCAACCATGTGAAAATTGTGAAGTTCCACCCCCCGTGCTAGGAGATAGAGCCAAAGTACTCTCAAGGCCTAAGGAAATCTAAAGCAAAATAACCATGTAATCGAATACCAAAAGATAAAAGGCATAAACAACAAGGCACCTCCATACTCTGCACCAAAGGTTTAGGTTCTAGAATACTGCCTAGGTGAGTGTCATCACACAGCCTGTACATTGGGATCCTCCCTAGAAACCATGTAACACCAGTCCCCTCTCAAAGTTTCAGGATCCACCCTAGAAGTTACCCATGGTACCGATACTCCAACAGGTCTATGTGGATTTAGCCATTAAACATATATCTTTCATTATCTTTTGAAAACCCCCTCCCAATTTAATTTTTAGGTTATCCCTTGTTTACAAACTCACCCATAGGATTCCCTTGAAACCACTTTGGGTTCGAGCACCTATGGTGAGCCACTCACCTAGGGTATCTAGTTCCCTACCCAAAAAACATACAAAAACAAAGAAAACATCTCAAATGCTCTGATTCATATGCTAAAGAAACCCTCCTATTTACTCAGACCCTCAAGATGAGTCCTAATCCTTAACCGTTAGCAATATGAGGAAGATAGCAAAGATGTCATATACAATACATACTAAAAAACAACTTATTGTTCTACCATATGAAATATATTGAACATTCAAATGGGAAAAAGGAAGTAGATAGACAACAAGATCAAACTAGAAGATGCATACCAAAATAATAGAACAAAAACAATTGACAAAACATTTCCAAAATCTGCATAACATAGGATAAAAATAACCATTTGCAGAACTTCCTGAAACATCCGAAAAAAAAAACATACCTAAACTCCCTAATCTTCCTTGAAACCTAAATACACAAAATAAAGCATCCTATACATCCACAAAGAAAACATAACCTTCTCAGAGAGATTAAAAGGAAATTATATCATTATATAACATCATTCTTCCTGAATAAATCAATACATTATTCCCCATCTTTTAGAAAAATTATCACCACATAAACTTTCAGGAAATGAATATCAAACATTATTAAAAACACACACACACACACACACACACACCCACCCACTCATATATATTCCAAAACACGAAAGGAGTATTTTTCTATGGTTATAGATCCTACCTAGGGTCCTACGGAGAAACCTTTCCAAAGTTGAGCTACCTCTGCTTCCTGTATGAACCAGCCCCTCCTTCCAAATTCCTAATGTCTGCTTTCCTTCCGCATTGTATTTCTAATTTTTTCCTAAGATTAAACTCCTCCTTCCTCCCAGATAAATCCTAACTTCAACTATTTCATACTTCTGAAATTTTCTTCCCCGAAATGATTACCCAATTTTCTCCCCCATAAAACACCAACTCCTCACCTACTCCAAATATTCAAATCCAGCCATATAGTTGGAAGAGTTGCTTTAGGGGAAGCAACGACTCCAACTAATATAGTTGGTTTTAAAAATATTAAAACAATTCCCGAAAGCATAACTAAAGGTTTTATTTATATTTATTTACTTATTTAACTCACCAAGACCATAAAAGAACAAAGGTGAAAATAGTCCTCAAGGAATTCACATATCCCAATGGAAACTAACTAGCCTAACTACTAGGAGGTCTCAGGTTCAAAACTCCTAGGTAAGCTTAGTTTTACTTATTGAATTATTATTACTCTATCATATTTTATTTTGCAATTACAACATTAATTTTACAAGCATAAAGATATAAAAAAAACCTTTCTATATATATATATATATATATATCAAAAGATAGAGAAGCATCATTCCTTAATATATAAATACAAATAATGAGACAAAGAAAACATACACTAAAGCATAAATCAGCAAATCACGAAATCATAAAACTACCTAACCCCCCAACTGAGGTGACTTCCTAAATAGGAACCTAAGTCAACAAGGTTCCCTTGAGAGTTCTTTTCGAAATATCTCCACACAACAACTTTCGATGATTTTTTAAGGCACACTCAAACCTGTGTAGCCAGGTGAAGTTGATGCCTAGGACCTACATCCTACATCACCAAGTCAAGAGAAACATCTATACATATAGATAAATATACAACCAATGTAAAACAAGGATGGAGAGTGTGACATCATGTGGATCTCCTATAAAAGTGACTACAACTGCCTCTCCTCATCCTACAAACACATCAGATAGCATCAATATCAAGGCATAATTAGATTAGTATGGTTAGCTCCAAAAATAATCATTACTCCATAATGTAAATCAAGAATTGAATCATCTTTATAAGAAATACAATCAAATATATGAAATAACATGTCCTGATAAAAAATTTTAAATCATTTTCTAGCTTCCATAAAATATTTTAATTATCCAAACATATACTTATAATGTCTCATCAACTAAAAATAAAAAAAATATAGAGTCCATAATTCTCAATATAGAAATCATGTATGTGCAAAATATCAACATACTAGGGTGGGTATTGCACTTATCTGGTTCAGATTTATTGTTCTCACCATGAGATCTACCTCTTCCTCAGGGAATTTACCACCTATGCCTCTTTGTCTTTGTTCATATCTTCTGTTCAAATTTTCCTCATCTTTTTGGACAAATTGATATGCCTCCTCAATGCTTTCCATCTTGACAAAACTGATCTCATCTTGTATAGAACTTCTCAAGCCATTCAGGTATCTTGAAACTCTTTCCACTTCATCTTCAACATGTCCAGTTCTGATGTCCAACCTATAGAATTCCTCAGTATAGTCTTTCACAGATTTATCCTTCTGCTTCAAGCTTTGCATTCTCCTAATCAGGTTAATCTAATAATCACAAGGTAGAAACTTTCCTTTCAATTTGTTTACCATCTTATCCCATACCTTGATTTTGTCTTTACCCTTCTTCTGATCCAATTGCAGATGTTCCCACCATAGGGATGCATGACCTTTTAGCTTTGTGCTTGCAATCTTTACCTTGTTATCCTCTGCCACATTTTCATATTCAAAATACTTTTCCATCTCTGTTATCTAGTCAATCAATTCATCAAAATCCAATTTTCCACTATACTCAGGAGGATTGAATTGAGATGTGGATTTCAAACTTGTCAAGGCTCTTAGGAATCACTCTTCTTCCTGATTCATCATAGGTGCAGGTGTAGCTTCACCTTGAACCTCTTCATTTTCATCATCACTAACATCATCAAGATGTCTTCCTCTGCATTGGGCTATTTCAACAGCTTCCAATCTAGCAGCCATTTGTGTAAGCATATCAGCTATACCTAGATCAACATTTCCTCTCCCACAAACTATCTTGAATCCCTCTACAATTATAGGTCAGATCACAATCTTCTACCCCACAAAAATACCAACTAGGGTTAGGGTTTCAAGAAGGAATTAGATCTCACCATGCTCTGATACCACCTGACGCAAGGAGGGTAAGTAGGAGGGGCCAAGGGCACTCCCAGCTACCAAACTAGCTTGCAGACATAATGCAAAATGCAAACAAGAGACTGAGAGAAGAAAACACAGAGATCCTTTATATTAACTTGATCAAAATCTTCTTCCTGATTCATCACAGGTGCAGGTGCAACTTCACCTTGAACCTCTTCATTTTCATCATCACTAACATCATCAAGATGTCTTCCTCTGCATTGGGATGTTTCAACAACTTCCAATCTAGTAGCCATTTGTCTAAGCATATCAACTATACCTGGATCAACATTTCCTCTCCCACAAACCATCTTGAATCCCTTTGCAATTATAGGTCAGATCACAATCTACTACCCCACAACAATACCAACTAAGGTTAGGGTTTCAAGAAGGAATTAGATCTCACCATGCTCGGATACCACCTGATGCAAGGAGGGTAAGTAGGAGGGGCCAAGGGCACTCCCAGCTACCAAACTAGCTTGCAGACATAATGTGAAAGCCAAACAATAGAGTGAGAGAAGAAAACACAGATATCCTTTATATTAACTTGATCAAAATCATTACATGCCAGGCTATAAGGCCTTCCCAGTTTCAGCCATATATTCTATAAATTACAATAAGATCTTCATACAACAAAGATCACTGACCTTCGATCTCAATACCTAAACATTTTCTTTCTTTCTCTCAGAAAAATAATATCTAAACTAAGAACATACACAAGAATATATACAAGATTCCACCACAAGAGGTCAGCGCTCAAATCCATAAGTGAGACTCAGATTTAGGTCCACATAGATCCCAATGAGAAACCCAAAATAAATTAAGCTATCGTAAATAACAGAAGAAGTTGGCCAAAGATCCAACTCCCAAAATAACAGTCTCGGGCAGATGGTTACCAAAAATCAGCAACCTGTTAGTAAAGCATCACCAAAATCCATCGGTAAAGCATGACCAAAATCTGTTAGTAAAGCATCATCGAAATGCCTGAACAATAGAGATAAGCATGCCTGAGAAATAGAAACCAAGTGATAGCGAAAAGCATGCCCAAGTAGAAGAACTCGAGCAATAAGGAACAAATTAAAGAACTGAAAGAAAAACATCTTTTTGGTTGTGCAGGATTACCAATGACCCAAGATGCCCCTGCATCAGCCACAATGCTTGATTAAGAGAAAGAGAATGAGTTGGAGAATTGAAGACTTTAATGATTGGAATTTTGAAATGTTTGTGGATGAATAATTACACCTTGATCTTATTCCTTGATAATAGTCTCCTCTACTTGGCCTTCAACGAGAGAGAGAAGCTTGCTTCCATTGAAAAGATTGACTTGGAAATGCCTTGGAATACTTGAAATCTGCCTTTGGAATGCTTAAGATGTGATGTTTTAGGAGAGAGCTTGAACACTTATGATATCCTCCTCAAATGTGGAGAGGCAGGTTGCTTATATGCCTCTCTGAAGAATTTTTGGAGCTTAAAGCTCGAAGAGGGCCAACAAGAATGTAGATTTCCCGCATAACTACTGAGATGTACACTCGATGTAAATCTTGATCAGGAAAATATCGGGGACCAAGTTGGCTGGGCTGACTTAGTCCCACCAAAAGGAATCAAAATTTGGTCTAGCGGTCCCAATTGGAGCACGAATGTCAGAATGATAAGTAGGATTAGGGCTAGAGTATCAAAAATTAATGCAGGAGCCATACATGCTAAAATGGGGCTAGGTTAAATGGGAATTACACAATAATGCAATTCTAGGATAGTATAGATTTAAATGCAAATTGGGTACAAAAGGGCATCCTCATGTGGAATGTTGATGGCTGATAGCTTGATAGTCTAAAAACAATTAAAAGAGAAATTTGTTTCTATGAAACTAAAAGTAAATACCACATCAAAACATTTTACATCTTCCTCTTCCAAACTTTAGTAAAAATAAGGGGAGAGGTGAAACTAGAGGTTCTAGTCCTAGGAGTACGATGTGGTTGAACCACCTTACTTGGCATGACATGTTGTGGCTTGATCCCCATCTTGGATGTAGATGTAGCTGGCATTGACAATGACTCCTAGTTTTGTAATTAAGGCATTTTACCTTGTTTAATTCACACCTAGGTACTAATTACACTATACTTAAGTTTACTTAGGGAATTTCATAGGATTAGTTGCAATATCTTCACTTTATGTGGACTTATCACTTATTACTTTATCACCCTCCACCTTTGTTGCACGTGTTGTAGAAAATTTATTACACATTGGAGGATGATCCACTTCCGGTGGACATGCATTTCCACTTTATGTGGGTGATAAGTTTCTTGATTATCATGTAATGAGACAAAAACATGTCTCATTGTCTCATTGACTCCTTTGTACTCACCTTGGCTATATAACCAAGGGCCTCCTATTTAATGATTATCCCATTCAAGTTAATTGCAGTTGATAAATTCTATTGCATTCTTGGTGAGAATATAGTATATTCTTATCATACTACTTTCTTGTTATTGTCTTTCCATTGCCTTTAGATCTTGAGTGGCTACCTTTGTAGCCAAATCTTATATGGTATAAGATCTCATAGAGTGTCATTGTTTTTCCATTTGAGAGATTTGAGTGCATATTTTGGTGGATTTTTTTTGTTTTTTTTTGGGGGGAGGGGGAGGGGGTTCTCTTTGTGGCTTTGTATTGTAGGGAAAAATTGGAGTTTGTTGGTGCAAATCAGAGGTTGGAATCACATTGAGGAGGCCCATAAACCCCAAGATTGACTTTTGTTTCATCAAAATTGGACATTGGAGACCAAATCTATAGCCATTTGAAGTTTGAAGGTACGACGACATTTCAAACGTCATAATTACGTAGGCGATTTTCAAACAATGATATCTCAGTCATCCAAACTCCTTTTTTAAGAAATGTTTTTTTGGTTTGGGGTAGAATTTTGTTCTCTACATAATAGTGTAGGTGGTTTCTGATCTTCATGCTTGAATTTTTAAAAAAATTGCATAATCTCATTTTTGTAACTTCTAAGGTCTTGTTCAGGCTCATACAAAATCCTTTTAAGGTGCATAATTTTTTTTGTATTTTACAATGGTGCACATCAACTTATAGTGAATGTGATAAAAAATTTTACTTTCAAAATTTAGCCTAATTATGCCAAATGTAATCACTGAAATAGAATTTCCAAGGAAGGAAAAGAAAAAAAATAGTTTTTTTTCTTATTATTTAATTAAGTTTTGTAGTAATAAAATGTTTTTAAAAACTTTGGTATAAGTTTTAAAAACAAAATGTCAATAAATAATAAATATGCAAATTTGGGAAATAATTTGTTTTCCACTTACCATACTTGCTACAGCAATCTGTCCTCCGAATGGTAGTCAGGGGGTCAATTACTCCTATATTTTCTTGGCACATTAGTCATATAAGAGGGCATAATCGATGATCATGTGTAGCACATTATTTGGTGGCATCATTACAATTTTTTAACTTTGTGTCATTGTTATATCATGTTGTATTCTCTTGTATGAGCTATGTTGTACACACACTAATATAAAGTGCCATCCCTTGTACTTTTTCATTGATGACATATTTGATGTAATCCTCATTTACTCAGTTTATTACAAAGTATCTTGTGAGACTTCATGCATGGCTCCAATTGAAACTTAGAATGTACCAATTTTCGATCAGTGAGTATCCAGTTGATGGTCAAGTACTTTGTGTAGGAATGACCAAATGACATATGGCCAAAAGGATAATCAGATGCACCCAGGTTCTAGATCACTAAGAGCAGCCATAAGAAGAACCTCTAATTACCACATGCAACAAAGGGAAATCTTGGCAATCGCAGCTGAAGATCACTACTCTCATTTGGTCTTCATCAACATTGGTATCTGGTATTGTCACACTTTGACATTCTCAGTGCAACATTGGCTCTATTTTCTTCCTATGGAGTATCGGTTGACATCTTGGACCATCTTTGCCAAAGATTTTACATTGAGGAGGGGATTCATGGTCTTTCCTCATCTGTTATGGGGGGACATTTTCCTCATATGAGATTTTTTTCTTCTCATTGAGAGCATTGCATGTTTTCATCTCTCTCTTTTTTTTTTGGGGGGGGGGGGGCGGGGGGGGNGGGAGCGGGGGGAGTTTTCAACCTCATGGTTTTCTTCCTTTCTCCACTTGTGAGAGGTTGCATTTGCATTTGTACATGAGTACCTAACATGGCCTAGTAGTTGGGACCCAACTTGCATTGTTATCTTTTGTACATTCTCCCTAAGTTGCACTTAAAGGGCAGGTGTTGGTGTAATTAAGACATTTTACTTTAGTTAATTCATACTAATTACACTTTACTTAAGCTTAGGGTATTGCATCGGAGTAGTTGGAGCATCTCCACTTTATGCAGATTTATCACTTTATCACTTTTCACCTTTGTTGCACATGTTGTACAAACTTTATTATACATTGGAGGATGATCCACCTCTGGTGGATGTTTGATTCCACCTTATGTAGGTGATAAGTTGTCTCTTGATTGTCATGTAATGAGACAACGATGCTTATCATTGTCTCATTCACTCCTTCATACTCACCTCGTCTATATAACCAAGGGGTCTCATGTGTAATGATCATCATCGATTCGAGTTGATCAATTCTATTGCATTCTTGGCGAGAACATAGTTTATTCTTATCATACTACTCTTTTTTTATTCTGCTTTCTGTTGCCTCTAGATCTTAGGTGGCTACCTTCATCCTCAATATCCTCACCCTCCTTATTTTATCCAATGTGAATCCAAATTCACCCCGCTTCGCTTCCATTGTCTACCTCTCTAGATCATAGATGTCATCCTTGGTAAACAATGGAGACTAGTTCAGTGTTGTCCAATCACTGTAAGGATCTAATCATCTAAATCAATTGGACCTCCTAATATTTCCTCTACTTTCTTTGTGTGCAATCAAAGATTATATTGTACCAAGGCAAGTTCATTGACGCATTTTTCAGCTAACCTATTCCTCTTCTTTGTGTGTATGGTCTTGAACAATATTTAATTATGCTCATAGCTGGATGAACTACAAGCTCTGCATAAGATGAAAAAGGCAAATCTTTGAAGATTTTGGGTATTTCCACTCCTAGTGTTTGAATGGTTCTTTCTCTCATAGTCAACTCTAAAGAGAATAGCCTACTGCTTGGTTCCCTATGATTTTCCAATCAGCCACAAGGAGGTCTCTCACATCAACCTTGACTATCATCCTTTGAATGCATGCATTGAGGCCATCCATGATCTCTCCATTGGGGTTTGAGAAGGAATCCAAGAGGAAAAAATGAGGGTTGAGGAAGTCTCCTATTGCATGAATGGGTTGGTGGAGCTAATTGTTTCACCTATCAATATCTCTCCTATGGGATCAATTTTGAGGTAGTCCCTCTTGAAATAGTTTTTGATAGACTCCTTGGCCCTGTCCATGGTCTCATGAAGATACCCCATTAGGTTTTTTCCACATCAAGGTTTTTACCCCATCTTCCAATCAGAGAACTCTAGCCAAGGGCTTCGACACCTATATTTAAAAACACAAAAAGATTAATTTATAAAGTTACAAATTTATAATCAAAGAATTGAATTAAAAAAATCAAATACTCAAGTTTTGAAGTTACCTTCACAATATCTGTAGCTCTTTGTGCAAATAGTTTTTCAAAGACTATGCGTAACACACTCTCCTTTAGTCTTCTTTGAATAAGTTGAGTCTAGTCATGCTTGATTCACAATCATCTGTTTCAAAGCCATCAATGGACCAAGAATGCTTTGCAATGTTAAGAAAACCTTTGCAAACCTTGTGACACCCAATTTTACTAACTCTTTTCCTTGGATGTGTTCTCTTTTCAAGTGAAAAACCCAAGGGTGATTGCAGATATATTTTTTGATCCTCCTTGCATCCTCTATAATTGATGTCACTCAATCTAGTTTGCCTATGTCCTCCAAAAGAAGGTCAAGAGCATGTGTTGCACAAGGTGTAAAAAAGAGTGTTTTGTGTTTCTCTTAGAGGATTCTACTAGCTGCCACACATGTTACAATGTTATTAGTTATTATTTTCAGTTGCACTACATTTTCAATTCTCACCTTCATGACAATTTGTTCCAATGTTAGAACCAAGGTTTCTGCATTTTTCACTTTGTTGGAGGCATCCATCGATTTCAAGAGAACCATATTATTTTTGCAAGAAACTAAAAATTAATCTTGTGGCTCTTCCAATCTGTCCACCCATAAAAAAGAATAATGCAGTCATGTTTTTTGTCATTCCCTTCTTTGCTCTTCCACCACTTCACTTGATCTAACAATTCCATTTAGGATCAACCTACAAGTAAAAAATGAAATTAAGTACGCAATTTTAATTTTTAAACAAAAAATAGTTTAAATTAAACATAGATTAGTAATACTATAAATAAAAGAACATAAATTTAGTTTGAATTCTAAAACTCAATGCAAGTTATTAGATTTTTTTAAACAACTAGACTAACCTCCCACTTAAGTCTAGGCGAGAAGGTGCCTTGTAGTCTTTGCTGGAAACTATGAATGCAGTAAATAAATTATGCCAATTAGGATTATCTACCATATGGAAAGGGATGTTAAGGTACCAAAATCAGAAAATGCAATGTTAGCAATCTTGTGCGGCTCCCTATTCCACCCAGTTGCCTCCAATGATGGTTGTGCTCTAGGTGTGTTTTTGGGCACAAAATAATTACTTGTAGACAGTGGCACTGATGTTGGTTTTGTACTAGAAGTAGCTAAAGTGGTGGCCGAGGTGGTGGTGGACTTGCAGATATGTGGGCCATGAAGAGAGCCCACTATGCTTTGAAGTGCAACTTCATCTTATTCAAGGTCGATTGGAGCACTTTGAGAAGCCGTTGTGGATGCTGCCATGGTATTTTTGCCCTCTCTCTTTTCAATTTTATCTCTTCCATGGCTGCAAGTATGACATTCATTTCTCTTTTTATTTCCCCGTTGGTCATAGGAAAACCCTTGACATCATGCTTAGTGATGCCTACAAGGTGGTATTTGAGGCAACAATCTATGCCTCCATAAAATACTTTTTTCACACTTATACAAAATACTGACCCATCCTTCATAGGCATAATTCCAAGCTTTGTCTATAGTTCTATTGAGAAGAGTGCCTACAAATCCATATGGCAGCACCAACACTGATGGGGCAGACCTTGAAGTTGAACCAAATGTAGAACATTCTCTATTTGCCATTACAAATTAACCTACACATACAAAGTGAAAGCACAAGTTAATATTTTAATAAAAAAATAGAAAACAAACTAAATTAGTTTCAAATAATTTAGACTGGTTGAAGGCCCTTATTTTTACAACCAAGCTGGGTTGTTTGTCAAACCCTGGCATACAAGGTTCAATTCTATGGAGGATCTCCCTTCCAGGGTTCCAGTGTGGGTTCATCTTCCATGCCTTCCTCTTGAGTTCTGGCGAGAGGACATCCTACGCCAAATAACTACTTTTCTGGGGACACCTACTGTGATTGCACATCAATCTCTTGATAAAAAGGTTATTTCTTTTGCGCGCATTGGTGTTGAAATTTATTTGAATAAACCATTACCAGATTCTTTGGAAATTTTCCTTTGCTCATCATCTTGGGTACAACAGTTAGACTATGAGTCTTTACCTTTCTGCTACCAAATATGTCATGAATATGGACATTTATAGCATATGTTCCCTCTGGCTTCTAAGAAGCCTAGTGGTGGTTTTGGGGGATCTTCCCCTTCCTCAGTCTGTAAGTTGGACAATGATGGCAAAGGGAAAGCTCAGAATGAACATGAAGGAAAAGGAAAGGCTCCGTCTAACTTTGTAGGAAAAGGGAAATCCCAAATGGATTCTGAAAATAAGGGGAAAGCCTAGGTTAATTCTTCTTTTCCAGACAAGGATGGCTTCATTCCTGCATGAAATAGAGCTAAGGGGAGAGGACAGAAGAGACCCTTTTTAGACAGGCAACTAGAGACAGGTTTTAACTGATTTGAGGTGCTAGATAATATGGCCTTAGAGGAAGGTATTCCTCCATGTATTATGTCTAATGAAAAAGTTGCAGATAAGGGGACTCTAACCCAAGATGCTTCACTTATGAACCAGGTGAATTTTGTCTAGGAGACATGTGAAACGCCTAGTGGACCCAAGTTCAGTGCCCTGGTGGTCTCCCTTGTCCCACAAGACAATGACATTCTCCTAGCCAATTTGGTTAAAGATGTGTTTGCATCTGGGAAAGGTAAAGGATCTTCTCTTGCATTGGGTTTGATGCAAAGACCGTTTAAGAAAGTCTCTTTTGTTACTCCTTGAAAAAGAGGACGCAAAAGGGATCAAGAGAAACTTCAGCTCATAGGAGATTTATTGGTAGAGTCGGGGGTTGTCAAACCCATGGATGCACATTTTCCCCATTCTACTCAATGATCATTCTCTCATGGAATATTAGGGGGTTGAATAGCATCCCCAGACAAAAAGCTATTCATGATTTGGTGGTGGAGCATTCCCCGAACATCCTTTGTATTCAAGAGACTAAAATTTTAGTGGATTCCATGGTCAGCTACTTTCCAAGTATTTGGTATTTTGGTCAATGTCAATGTATTGGTTCCCAGGGGAGCTCTAGTGGCTTGGCTATTTGTTGGGACCCCAGGAAAATAACCCCTCTTTGGTGGCTATCTTGTCAATCTTCTCTTTCTATGGTTTCCTCTTGTCTAGAGATGGGGGAGTTGATTATGGTCACTAACGTGTATGCTCATGTTGATCTCCCTGGAAAGATAAGGCTCTAGGTGCATATTCGGCATGTTCAAAGTTGTCATCCTTTCTTGCCTTGGATTTTAGGTGGGGACTTCAATTATGTTGTGTGCCTGGAGGAGAATCAAGGAGGTCTTTCCCGTTTGGGGCCCTCTTCCAAGCTTCTTCATGAGAATATGGGTCTCTTACATCTTTCTAATGCTCATCCATGTAATGGGCTCTTTACATGGAATAATAGAAGGGTTGGGAATGATGCCATCTCGGAACATCTGGATAGATTTCTAGTTTCCTGCTATTGGAATAGTGGTATTCTCTCTCTCTCATCTAAAATTGTGGATTGGAGGGGTTCTGATCATTGGCCTACTAAGCTTTCTACTAGTTGTGTTTCTATTCCCAAGAATCCCCCTTTTAAGTTTCAGTTAATGTGGCTTCAAGACTCTTCTCTTCATGATTTCATGGTCCACTGGTGGAGAGATAGTGGCCCAACGTATGGCACTGCTATGTTCTCTTTTTCTAAAAAACTTCATTATGTCAAAAGAAAGCTGAAACACTGGAACAAGAATTGCTTTGGTAATCTTCACACCATGAACAAGAGAGCTCAAGATCATCTGGCAGCCATTACCAAGCAGATCCATGATCTTGGCTTCTCAGAAGCTCTTCTCCAAGAGGAATATTGGGCTTCTAGTGAATTAACTGAGTGGGATCTCATAGAGGAAATTTATTGGAAACAGAAGGCTCAGATTGACTGGCTTCAAGAAGGGGATAAGAACACTGCTTTCTTTCATAAATTTGTGCAGGGCGACCGAAATCAGAGTTACATTTCTTCTCTTGTTAATGCGGATGGCCTACACTTCACTTCCTCACACGCTGTGTCCAGGGAAGCTATTCGGTTCCACTCTACTCTTTTTTCTGATGACTCTCCTGCTGATTTTGAGGAGAATACTATCTTGTCTTGTATTCCTTCTCTTGTGACCACTGAGATGAATGATTCTCTTATGAGGCCAATCTCCCTATCAGAATTGGAGGATGTGGTGTTTAGCATGAGAAAGGGAAAAGCTCCTGGGCCCGATGGGTTCCCGATAGATTTTTTTTAGGAATTTTGGGATATTATTAATCAGGACCTTTTAGTTGTGGGTCAAGAATCTTTTTCTAACAAACAGATGCTTAGAGCTTTGAATGCTACTTTCCTTGTTCTTATTCCCAAAAAAGAAGGGACTAATCAACTTTATTTCTTTAGGCCTTGTTAGTGCTTTTTCTTGCAACACTTACCTAATGATGACAGTATACCCGGTATACTCAGTTACAACCTCTTTTAGGCAAGAGAAAGACTAATTTCTAAGGATTGCATAATATCCTTCTTCATTTTTGAGCTCCACAGACTCAGGTAGGTTTTACCTTTTAAAGATTACTGATATCTCAGCCTATGTGTTTGGTGGATTGTTTCATTCAGTGGTTATGAACCAAAAACCTCACTGTAACAACTTATAGAACAATTTAGAGATTGCAATGACTAACTTAAAATACAGTACTAAAAGCCAGGCTATGGTTTTGAGAACATAGACCAATGAGTCAAGGATTTACATCCTTCTTCCTTTTTTCCTTAGGAGGGATAACCTAATGATTCACTCTCCAAGGAATCACTAAACTGGACACTGTCCTGCTGACATGAGTCCTTAATGAGTTCAACTCATTTATTCTAAAAACTAGATAAAATCAATTAATTTGTGTATAACTGAATGGAGAAAACACTTGCTCAGCAAACTCTAGATCAGTGCGTATTCCCTGGGCAAAGAGTCAATGAAAACATATGTCAACAATAAGAAACTAATGCAATACTGAAGAATGCCTTACAAACTTCATACAATCCAGGTTGGATGCCTTACAAACAATCTACTCAACTCAATACTTCTTCATCAGATCTTCACAACTATGTCCTGCTCTCTGAAATCATTTACAAAATTTAACTCTCTCCTTGAGAAAGA
>MU223802.1:131869-142879 GCA_018584345.1 Thuja plicata | reverse complement strand
CTTATCAGTCCTCTGGCCTTCCGATCTGCTAGATCCCAATCTTCCTGCTTCATACCCGTAGGCTTAGTGCCAGACACAGCGTACCACAGGTCTCGATCTACTAGCAAATCTTCAACTTTAAGTTTCCGTAACTCAAAGTTTGTGCCATTGAACTTTTCAATGTCCACTCTTCCTGACATACCAACCATCTCTGCTTATAGACAAAAACTTTGCAAACTCCCACTGAAACCAAAGTTGGCACAAAAAACCAAACCCTACCCGATAAGGATAACACAACTGGCCAGGCTTTGATACCACTTGTGAGGAAAGCAACGGTGCGGAAACGCTCCTAACGCCAAAAATGCTAGGGAAATAAGTGACTATAATTTAAGCCACAGAAATATGCAAGTAAATTAAAAACATGCAGAAAACCATACACAGGATACACAGATATAACGTGGGAAAACCCTTTCGGGAAAAAACCCACCACTCAAAACCCCGAGCAAACTTTTGTATTACCGTAAAGAATTTACATACAAGACTCAGGGTTTCTTACAGGCTCAGATTGCCTTTACAATCTACCTTATTTTTAACCACACTCTTAAAATGAATTCTTGCAGCCATTAAAACATACTGCAAATCGTTTCAGAATTCAGTACACAAACGGTTACCGGAAAAATGGTTTGCCAACCGTCTGTCAGATCTTGCCATTTCTTCCTTCGACAATTTTTTCTCCGTCGGTATTGATTTCTCCCTTCGGCACTTTTGCCTCTGTCAAGAGTGGTCTTGCCGTACGGTGATAATGCCTCTGGGAGTGGTCTTGCCGTACGGTGATAATACCTCCAGGAGTGGTCTTGCCGTATGGTGATAATACCTTCCAGGAGTGGTCTTGCCGTATGGTGAGGCTCATAGCCGTAGACACGCACCGCTCACCTCCGGTGCAACTTGCCTCCACCGTACGGTGGTCTTGCTGTACGGTGAGGCTCATATCCATAGACACCCACCGCTCACCTCCTGTGAAATTTGCCTCCACCGTACAGTGTTCTTTCCGTTCGGTGAGGCTCATATTCGTACGGTGCTCCCACTTCAACATTCTAACATTCTTGTGTACAAAAAATTAAATAAAAATTATTTCTTTTCCAAGCCAAACCTATTTTACTTTCAATCAATATTTTTATGTTCTAACATTAGAGTAATTAAATTATGGTTGAGATATACAAATGCCTAGAAGGAATTTTATAATTCTTTTATCTAGTAAGTCTGTCACTGTTTCTAAACTCCCTGCAAATGTGAGTAAGCCTTCAGGCTGGGAAAGAAAGCTCAGGTCCTCCTGGTATTGTGAACTATCGATCAAATGCCTATTGTTGTGAAGTATCCCAGATCCCAAATAGCATAATAAATGTTAGCACAATGCTTGTCAGGTTCCAGGAGTCCCAATTTAGATTTAGATTTGTAGTGTTTTGGCATAATTGTTGGAGTGAATGTCATGTTTGAGGCCGGACCAAAACATGGATTCCCAGGCGAGCCTCATATTCAATGTGCATCATCAATATTCATCTTCAATCAGAAGATTCCAAGTCTCTTTATTCTTGAGTTTTATTCTTAACTCATTATTCAGTAGCTTAAATCTTAAGAACATTAGATGGCCCGACTTGATAGAGAATTTACTTGTAATTATGAAGTGGATTTTTTCTTTGATTTGATAAAATTATAGCTCTATGCTCAGTGACAAGCAGATCATTGTAAATTTTCTATTAGAAATCTAGGAAAACATTAAAAGTGGCTAGGCCTTGAGACATGTCAGTTAAAATGGTTTACATTTATTAGAAAGACAGGGTTGAAGGGTCAATTTCTTAACCTAAGTGATTTTGCAGCTATTTAAAACAATAATAGTGAATCAGTTGAAAGGTTTGGAAAATGAATGCTTAAGCATCTTAAATGCAATTGCCAGCGTGAATGGAGTTGATATTACCAGAGTTTTTAATATATTTAATATATATTACTTTTTCTGTTCTGATGAATGCTTGTACCTGATATATTTTAGGCCCTTCTAATATTATCTAATTTTTTGTCCATATCCATTTGTTTAGTGTATCAGTATTCTAGTTCCTTGTTTTAAATATAATAGAGTCCTTTTTTAACAGGAGCAAACATGAGTTTAGGTCCTGCGTGACAAGCAGGAGATTGCAGAGGCTCGTTCTCAACTCATGAAATCCCAATCTTTAAAGAACAGCCTCTCTGATAATTCTGTTTCACATGGAAAATCAGACCCCAAGTCCATTGATCCACAGCAGCGGCTAGGATTTGCAGGTCCCTCTCATCTTTCTCTTTTCCTTCCCAACCCCAACCTTCTCTTTCTGCTCCAGCACAGAACTTACCTGCATCTCTGCTTCACCAGCAAGTGGGTAGTTCATCTCCACTCCCAGCTCCACAAGCTCCATAGTCGGTCCTTGTTCAAGCTCATTCACCTTCACCTTTAGGAGCACAACAGGTGCTACCTTCAACTCCTTCTATACCAAGCGAGCCTTCATATCAAAGTGTACTTCACCAATCTTCTGCACCTCCTCCCACCCCTCCACAACCTCAGCAATATCAAATTACTTCTCACATGCATCAGGTGCCTCCAAATGCTATTCAGATGCCTGCTTATTCTCAAAAGTCTCGACCACAGCAACCATCCAAGCCTATTTCACTTGCTTATAGTCAACCCGATCATGCTCCTAATTTGGCTTAGCATGTTCCCCATTTACAAATACCAGCTCCTGTGCCCCAAGATAATTATGGACCAGAGCCCCCTTATATGCCTGCAAATTATGGAGGGTCCAGTTTGCACCAGCAACCCCAGCCAATTCCTCCTCCACAACAACCAGCCCCTCAAAGAACTAGTTCATGTACTTTGCCGTTTCCTCCAAATTATGGTCCACGCCTTTCAGTCTTACAGTGCACCTCCTTTTAGGTCTTCACATCAAGATTCAGCCCCAAGTGTTGGCAGTGGTCATCCAAGATTACCCACTGCAAAGCCCTTGCAACATTCTTTACCAGTGGCAAGCAGCATAAGTGGGTCACCTTCAGGTAGTCCGTCATCTTCAAATAGAGTTCCAGTTGATGATGTGATAGACAAAGTTGCAACAATGGGTTTCCCAAGGGAGCAAGTCAAAGCAGTTGTTCGGAAGCTTACAGAAAATGGACAGTCAATTGATTTGAATATTGTTTTGGACAAACTAATGAACGGTGGGGAAATTCAACCACAGAAAGGCTGGTTTGCTCGGGTAATGATGCAAGAACTGTTTGGCTTCAGAATCCAGAATGGAATCATTATTATTTGTGCAAAAATCACACAGTTTTAAACTAAGAGTCTCATATTTTAAAATAGACAATTGACTTGAAAATGTGTTAGTCATTTGTTGATTGGTTTGCATTGTGGGATATTTATGGAACCTTAATTCTGTGAAAGTTCAGAATATTGGTTGATATAGTTTATGTAAATAAGGCCTATTTCCAATATGGAAATGTATAGAAAGATTTGCACCATTTAAGGTAAAAGCTACATTATGATTTGCTCACACTCACATGAGAGTCAAAATATAACCACAACATGTACGGGCGCATCAAATGTCTCAATCCAATAGGAATATTGCTTTTGGGAACCATCCCAGAGTTGAAGGCTACTCAACTTTATGGGAATTTACAGCATTATTCGGTCATCAATCCTTTAAATGGGGGTGCCAAATATTAGTCACACACAGCAAAGAAAAGCAATGTGACAAGAAAGTTGTCTAGTTGTTTGGGAGAGACTGCAGTGCATTTCATTCAACATCATATTCTAATCTAGTGGGTTGTGTAATGTATTTTGTATTGAATAATGTCTTGGTACATGGATATAGTGATAAGTTAAGTTGAGTTAATTTGAGTTAATTTGAGTTAAGTTAAGTTAAGTTGAGTTGAGCTAAGTTGAGTTGAGTTGAGTTAAGCTGAGTTAAGTCAAGTTGATTTAAGTTGAGTTGAGTTAAGATGAGTTAAGTTAAGTTGAGTTAAGTTAAGTTGAATTAAGTTGAGTTGAGTTAAGTTAAGTAAAGTTGTGTTAAGTTGATTTAAGGTAAGTTAAGTTAAGTTAAGTTAAGTTGAGTTGAGTTGAGTTAAGGTTAAGTTGACTTAAGTTATGTTAAGTTGAGTTGAGCTAAGTTAAGTTAAGTTAAGTTAAGTTAAGTTAAATTAAGTTGAGTTAAGTTGAGTTGAGTTGAGTTAAGTTGAATGTAGTTGAGTTAAGTTAAGTCGAGTTAAGTTGAGTTAAGTTAAGCTGAGTTAAGTTGAGTTAAGTTGAGTTGAGTTAAGTTGAGTTAAGTTAAGTTAAGTTAAGTTGAGTTGAGTTGAGTTAAGTTGCATTGAGTTAAGTTGCATTAAGTTGAGTTGAGTTAAGTTGAGTTGAGTTAAGTTAAGTTAGGTTAAGTTGAGTTGAGTTGAGTTGAGTTGACTTAAGTTATGTTAAGTTGAGTCGAGTTAAGTTAAGTTAAGTTGTGTTAAGTTGAGTTAAGTTAAGTTAAGTTAAGTTAAGTTGAGTTAAGTTAAGGTTAAGTTGACTTAAGTTATGTTATGTTAAGTTAAGTTAAGTTAAGTTAAGCAAGTTAAGTTAAGTTAGGTTGCGTTAAGTTGAGTTAAGTTGAGGTAAGTTAAGGTGAGTTAAGTAAGGTTAAGTTAACTTAAGTTAAGTTGAGTTAAGTTAAGTTAAGTTAAGTTGAGTTAAGTTGAGTTGAGTTGAGTTAAGTTAAGTTACGTTGAGTTGAGTTGAGTTAAGTTAAGATGAATTAAGTTGAGTTAAGTTAAGTTAAGTTTATTTGAGTTAAGATAAGTTGAGTTAAGTTGCATTAAGTTGAATTGAGTTAATTTGAGTTAAGTTAAGCTAAGTTGAGTAAAGTTGACTTAAGTTAAGTTAAGTTGAGTTGAGTTGAGTTGAGTTGAGTTGAGTTGAGTTGGGTTAAGTTGGGTTAAGTTGACTTGAGTTAAGTTAAGTTAGGTTAAGTTAAGTTAAGTTAAATTGAGTTAAGTTAAGTTGAGTTGAGTTGAGTTAAGTTAGGTTAAGTTGACTTAAGTTAAGTTAAGTTGAGTAGAGTTAAGTTAAGTTGAGTTAAGTTCCAGGTTAAGTTAAGTTAAGTTAAGTTGAGTTGAGTTAAGTTAAGTTGAGTTAAGTTAAGTTGAGTTGAGTTAAGTTGAGTTGAGTTGAGTTGAGTTGATTTGAGTTGAGTTGAGTTAAGTTGAGTTGAGTTGAGTTGAGTTGAGTTGAGTTAAGTTAAGTTTGAGTTAAGTCGAGTTGAGTTGAGTTGAGTTAAGTTGAGTTGAGTTAAGTTGAGTTAAGTTGAGTTGAGTTATGTTATGTTATCATATATACCACAAATAACTATGATTGAACCCAATATTATTTGGTAAGATAGAAGCCAAAAAGTAAATAATACTAGTGTGAAAGACAAAAAGTATTCTCTTTTCTGACTCTTGTCATTTGCAATTTTTATTTGGCTTCTTTCTTGCATGCTTGTTTGTAGTATATATCTAATAATTTGAAAAGCAATTTGTTAAACTAACAAACATTAAGTTAATTTGATAATTATCATATATAACACAAATAACTGTGATTGAACCCAATATTAGTTGGTAATGTAGAAGCCAAAAAGTAAATAATACTAGCATCAAAGATAAAAAGTACTCTCTTTTCTGACACTTATCATTTGCAATTTTTCTTTCTTGTAAATGTCTAGATTTATATACACCTACCATTTAGTTGTAGGGATGTTTAAGTGATGTTGAAGAGATAAACTTGTTTATGACAAGTATTTCCTTTTCTTTTAAATTGAAGGCAATCTAACTTTGTCGTAGGAAATAGAACTTAAAATCTTTGTAGGGTGTACAACATATCATGGGATGAGAAAACATATAAAATTTTGTGAACGTGGGAAGTTTAAAATAAGTGTTGTATATCTGTCTGGAATAAAGTTGAGGGTATTTTACTCACCTTCCTTTTTGAGGCATCTTACAAGAGTAAACATGGCTTACTAGATCTTCATTTTCACAATATTCTAATGTAAAAGTATTACGAGGTAACATAATCTAATAAGCTAATTTTATTCTTGTTTAGACCCTGCATCTTTTAATGGACACTATAATGTAGCACTATAATATATCAAACAAATAAAGAAGTGGAAAGGGGTGCACAAAGTTAAAACAGAAGTACATGACAAATGTGAAGGCAAATATATGAAAATTAAACCTTCATTATAATGTTAAATGAATACACATGTAAATCCTTTATTATTGAGGAAATTTACATCTTGAACACTAAAAAATTAAAAAAGTATGCAATCTACTCATGCTTCAAACCTTAATCATAAACCCTTCTCTTACAACAAAATTACTAGCTAAGTGCCTACCCAAATTGGTTGTATCATTTTGTTTAACTAATCACAATGATTTATGGATTTGACATGTAAACTTTGTCGATGTCTCTAGGTCTTTGAGATAATTGAAGCTTAAAATTCTAGCCATAAATAGATGGTCATTTGTAATAACATTTCGAATGCATAGGTGACAATTGGACATGTCAACACATCAACTAAACTCACGATTTACAAAAAATTGGTATTAAAAGTCTTTGGAGAGATTTGTGGAAGTCTCTGTAGGGAGTTGTGAGATAAATAAATGTTCAGCTGGGGATTTTCATTTTAATCCAAAGGAGTTTTCCAACTTCTAATATGGTATAGAAACGAGAATCTAGAGGTTTAGATATAATGCTTAGAGGACCTCATATAAATTAAAATTTACAAAGCTAACCAAATTTTATATTCCACCAAACTTGGGTGTCTAAAGAATAATCGGCCAATGTTATAGATATTTATGTCATCTTTTTATCCTTTATCCTTCTAATGAATTATATATTCCTTGTACTTCCTTTACTAGGTTTTCTTGCTAGACTGTGAATCCAAAATCTATGCAATTTTCTCCCTGCTTCTCATTTTAAAAAAATTTCAATCTCTATCCAAATAATTAAGACATGGCTTCAATGGATGGGATACAAGGCTTGGATTACTGCAATATGAAAATTTGAAATTTATATGCAAATCTAAAAATAAGAGACTTTAATATGAAATTACCATGATTAGATTTATCTTTTTTTTTAATGATGCTAAAAGCCAACCAACATGTCATGCGTAACAACACTAACTAATGTGAACTTTTAACAACAAAAAAATGCATAACACCATAGATATCACCAGAGAGACATTTATGTGAACTTTTAACAAAAAAATATGCATAACACCATAGATATCATTAGAGAGACAAATCAACAACATAAGAGCATCACATAGCTCATGGTTTACAGGGAGAAAACCTTGAGGAAACAAACTCCACAATGAAGAGAGGCTGAGCATTATCTTCAAATACATGAGATTACAACATTTTCACTTCCATTCTACTCTTTGCCTCTAACATGGCACCTTATGTATGCCCATGAACACTTGCTTTATCCTTGTAACCTATTCTTATTCTTTTATAATGACTCTATATTCAACTATTCCTCTAAATTTGTGAACCCAAAGAGTTCTTTTTACAGACATGACATGATGTCTCAAACACCAAACAAAGTGCCCAAATTAGATGAATTTTCTTTTCAAATGTAATAACCCTAGGATTGCCTCCTCGAAATGCGTTATTGTAACCAATCATAATGTTTTATGGATTGTACATGAAATTTTTTCCAAGTGCTTAGATCTTTAAGATAATTGATGCTTCAAAGAGTTGAGCTGAGCTAAAACCACTATTTCAACTTTTAGTTATAAATAACCAATCATTTGTAAAACTATTTTGAATGCATGTTGGTGATGGCTGGAAATTTTTTTTGTATCATAGAAGAATTGAAATCAACACCATCTATATGCCTAAAATAAAATTTTCCATAAAAACAAATGCCCTTGGCAACAACTGCAAATGTTATCATATCAAAACTAACTCACTAGTGAACTACTTTAAATTAAACTTGGTACAATGTCTGTGAAGGGATTTGTGAAAGTACGTGTAGGGATTTGTTAGACAAATAAAAGTTTGGTTGAGAATTTTTGTTTCAATCCAAAGGAGTTTGCTAAGTCGTATGGTAGTATAACAATGAAAGAGGGTTTCATAGAGGTTTTAGGTACAATGCATAGACAACATGGGACAAATTAAATGCATAATTAACCAAATTTTATATTTCACCAAACTTGGATACCAAAATAACAATTGCTAAGGTGCTTAAAAATAAAAATCTACTCATAAGAAATAAATTTCAAAAGCACAAGGTTGTACAAGATCACTAATCACTTAAAGCACACACAACAAAAGAAAGCATGGGATGTGCATAATAATTGTGTGATTATGTGTAATATATGATTGCTTTATTTTTAGGATGCTCATGAATCAAACACCTTAGATAAAATATTTATAATATGGAGCCCCAAATTATGATTCCACAAAATAACAATAGAATATGCATAATAATTGTGTGACTGTGTGAGATGCAAGATTGCTTGATTTTTAGGATGCTATGGCATCATACATCTTAGGTAAAATGTTTTTAACAAGGTGTTCAAAATTATGATTGCATGAAAAACTAAATAGCCACCAAAGTTGATTAATTTTTCCTATAGAAATTCATGTTCTCCTTTCAACCCTTTACCCTTCCAATGAATTAAATATTCCTTGTACTTTCTTTCATAGGGTTTCTTGCTAAAAAGTGAATCTAATGAGCAATTTTTTTCATTGCTTCTCATTCTTAGAAAATTTCAATCTTTATCCAAATAATCAAGATGTTACATCAATGGATGAGATACAATACTTCAGTTGCTACAATATGACAATTTAAAATTTATGTGCAAATCTGAAATTAAGTGACTTTAATATGCAAATACCAAAATTAGATTTATCTTTTTTTACGATGCTAAAAACCCAACCAACATGTCATGCTTAACAACACTATCTTATGTGTACTTTTAACAACAACAAAAAATGCATAGCACCATAGATATCATCAAAGAGACATAAATCCACAACACAAGAGCATCACATATCACATGAATTACGTGGAGAAAACCTTTGGGAAAAAAACTCCACCATGAAGAGAGGCTAAGCATTATCTTCAAATACATGAGATTACAAAATTTTCACTTCCATTCTCCTCTTTGCCTCTAACATGACAACTTATGTACGCCCGTGAACACCTGCTTTATCCTTGCAACCTATTATTATTCTTACAAAGTGATTCTATATTCAACTATTCCTCTAAATTTGTACACCCAAAGGGTTATTTTTATAGACATAAAATGATGTCTCAAGCACCAAACAAAGTGCCCAAAGATGGATTTTTTTTTCAAATGTAATAACCCTAGGATTGCCTCCTCAAAATGTGATATTGTAACCAATCAATGTTTGATGGATTGAACATGCAAAATTTTCCAAGTGTTTAGATCTTTGAGAAAATTGATGCTTCAAAGAGTTGAGCTGAGCTGAAACCACCATTTCAACTTCTAGTCATAAATAACCAATCATTTGTGAAAATATTTTGAATGCATGTTGGTGATGACTGGACAATTTTTTTGTATCATAGAAGAATTAAACTCAACACCATCCAGGTGCCTACGATGAATTTTTCCATTAAAACAAATGACATTGGCAACAACTAGAAATGTTATCATATCAAAACTAACTCACTAGTGATTTAATTTAAATTAAACTTGGTACAATGTCTGTGAAGGGATTTGTGAAAGTACGTGTAGGTATTTGTGAGACAAATAAAACTTTGTTTGGGAATTTTTTTTTCAACCCAAAGGAGTTTGCTAAGTCATATGGTAGTATAGCAATGAAAGAGGGTTTCCTAGAGGTTTTAGCTATAATGCATAGATAACATGGGATAAATTAAATGCATAGTTAACCAAATTTGATATGCCAACAAACTTGGATTCTGAAAGAACAATTTCCAAGGTGCTTACAAATAACAACCTACACATAAGATATAGATGTCAAAAGCACAATGTTCTACGGGACCACTAATCACTTAAAATAGACACACAACAAAATAAATAATGAGATGTGCATAATAATTGTGTGATTGTATGTAATATAAGATTTCTTGATTTTTAGGATGCTCATAAATCAAACACCTTAGATAAAACATTTATAATATGGAGCCCCAAATTATGATTCCACAAAATAACAATAGAATATAAATAATATATGTGTGACTGTCTGTGATGTAAGATTGCTTGATTTTTAGGATGCTCTGACATTAGACACCTTAGGTAAAATATTTTTAACAAGGTGTTCAAAATTATTATACTAATTAGCGATGAAAGTTGATTAATTTTTCGTATATAAATTCATGTTCTCCTTTCAACCCTTTACCCTCCCAAAGAATTAAATATTCCTTGTACTTACTTTCTTAGGATTTCTTGCTAAAAAGTGAATCCAATGAGCAATTTTTTTCATTGCTTCTCATTCTTGGAAAATTTCAATCTTTATCCAAATAGTCAAGATATTTCATCAACAGATGAGATATAAGACTTGGCCTGCTACAATATGAAAATTGGAAATTTTATTCAAATATAAAATTAAGTGACTTTAATATGGAATTGCCAATATTAGAATGATCTTCTTTATGATGCTAAGAATTAGCAGACATCAATTTTAGCAACCTTACCTTATTTGAATGTATAACAACAATAAAAAATGCATAAAATCATTATAAGATAGTAGTAAAGAGGTAGAAATCAACAACATAAGAGCATCACATGGAACATGATTTCTTCTAAAGAAGCACTCGTGGGAATAAAATATACCAAAAAGAGAGGCCAAGTGCATATTATCTTTAAATAAATTAAATTAAAATACACTCACTTTTATTCTTCTCTTTACTTCCAACATGGCTATACTTGTACCTATGAACAACCTCTTTATGCCTCAACTCACCCTTATTGTTGCAAAGTAACTCTACATTCAACTATTCCTTTTAATTTCTAC
>MU223802.1:79265-131766 GCA_018584345.1 Thuja plicata | reverse complement strand
TTTGGCTCCAATACTTTCCCTGCAACTTGGGTGTCCAAATTTAAAAATAAAAAATTATATTAATTGCAATAAACAAAAACATACCAAGAGACACCTATTATATCTTTTGAAGCAACCAGTTGGAGAAACCAAAGAGTCACTTGTATTTTTTTCAATTGTCATTAAACATCCTATTCTAGGTGTTTACATGGGGAGAAATTTTTTTTAAATATTCATGTCCACAAATCACCTTCATTGCTACTAGTCGAATACATCACCCTTTACAAATGTATTACAAAAATTCATGAGAATGAACATTAAAAAATATTTTCCCAATACACCCTAAGAGCCTAAGGACAATTTTTGAGGATGTTAGAATCATGCAATATGAAAAGATTTACAAGGTAGATGACAACTTAATTCTAACATTCTTTCACTTGACATCATAGATTGTAAAAACACCATAAGAATCACAAATAAGAAAAAAAAAACCCTTTAGATAATCCTAAACCACTTGAATCTTCATCAATTGCTCATGCTCCAACAAGATACTTCAAAAAGAACTATGATAACCACCATTGAGAAAAAACTCCTCACATATTTTAGGGGTCTCATTTTTGTATCCCCTCCTAGTTTTGTCAATGTTTTTAAGGGTATAGAGTTGCAAACTCGATCAAGTATCCTAAAAAACTTAAACCCTTGTTATGATTTCTCATCAACCATCTCTTTCCTTTCTTTAGTCACTTAAGTGAAATATGTTCCCTTTCTTAGCTCCAGAATATTGAGGTATGTTAGGAATAACAGTCCATAAGACAACTGAGAGGGGAGGGTTGAATTAGTTGTGATATAGATTATTAAACTTTAAACTTTATAAACCAAAACTGCAATGCAAATGATAACACAATAAATGCCAACACAATAACACAATACTTGTTTTTGAGCTTGATTATTTTTACATTGCCTTACTTATCTCTTTTCTTACATCGTGATGATGGATAACAAAAAGTGATCTGAAACATTGATGCTTAAAAACATACACAATCAAAACCAGAAATTCAAGCTCAAATTGAATGGATTGTGGAAATCTGATCGATTTACAATACTTAATGTCGAGGAAACCTTATGAAAGGTAAAAACATGGTGGGAATTAGCACCCACAAATAATTTACTGAGAGTATCATATCCCTGTTAAAAGATTTAGCCATGTTAGGAGCTTATTACAACATTACAGTACACAGTCCCTGTTAGGAGATAGACCCTGTTAGTAATCAAGAAAAGTAGTAGGCTCACTTCCCATACACACTAACCAAAGAATGTTAAAGCCACCCTCAAGGATTCACAATCTGAACAAGTGTGTATAGAAAATATATAATCCAGTGAACTGTCTGATAGCAACTTTCTTTTCTTAGTTTTTTCCAATGAAGTATTCTTATCAAAAAACTTTGCTCTACATCCAATAGCTCTCAAGCCTCACAAATTTCACTTCTCTTCCACTACCACAGCTTTCCAAAAGAAAAGATCCCTCATATATACCTTTTTACAATAATTCATTAGGTCAGCCAATTAAGCTTTCCTAATAAACAAATAATTAATTAGGTCGGCCAATTAGACTTTCCAAATATAAAAATAATTAAATAACCCCTTGCTAAGATACACATGGTACCTATAACAAGTAAACATCATTTACAATCCATCAGTGGTATTCCCAGATCTGCAATCCACGCTCACAATTCATATTACTCGCTACATGTCTGAAGTCAGCCACCAAATAGGTCTCCTCCTGAATACACGCCACAACTGACGTCACCAAAATGCTCGTGCCAATAGAACACAACCCAATATTCCACAATATGTCTATAGTCCTCCTGTAAGCTTGCTTCACCAGAAATATATTCGCCAGTAAGATATACTTGAAACACAGAGACCTTCTCTGTCAAGCATCACAGTTATAGTCCAGAAACCAGTCTTCACCAAAACAACTATAACATCCACAATATGTAACATAAATCCAAGTGACCTTAGGAATAAGGTCAACACACATCCTTCTTCATATAACGAACTTCAATCATTCTGAAAATTCCATATAGTGTCTGTACACTTCTTCCAGTTAAGTAACCAGTCTATCCTCTCCACAGAAATATATGTTGATATCAATGACAAAACATGAATATAAACAACATGATCAGTACCCAAAACTTATATCATCTAACAATCTCCCCCTTTGGCATTGATGACAACATATGGGAAAATCCATCAACCCAAAATCAACTCAAAAATACTTTCTCCTCTCAATACAATCTTCTCAATATCCTCAACTACCAAATCTCCCCAAAATAGTAGGGATTTTCACATAGATTCCTTCTCCCTTTGGCAACAATGGAAAAGGGTGCCATAAATCATCTATAATCTTTTGTATCTTTTTCAAATCTTCATGTCCAACAGCCAAGTGCAAGTGTCATGCCCAAAACTAGGGCAAAACACACAGACAATTTTTATTTTTTTTTAAACATAAAACAACAACTATGATGACATAATAATACTGAGAGCATTGAGGAAAGGTGACAACATGGTGAAGTTTCTTTTTGAGTTGAAAGGTCTAGTCATAGATTGAGCTGGGTTTATCAACAAAGGCGGTTGTAGAGTCGGTATCCCAACTCGATAGATGGTAAGAGAATCTACGGTTTAGTACTATAGGGACATAGGGGTATAATAACTCCATTAATGGTTGACCTAGAAAATCCAATTTATTAATCCTATTCAATGTCATTACAATCCTTAAACATTCCTGATTTAATAAGGTTCTCATAGTTACTGTAATCGTTTACAATTACACTGCGAAAGGGATACATTTACCAATTAACTGATATTAATATTAATTAAATCCTAAACTTCATTTGTTCACACATATTTAATAATAAACAATTAATTAATTACAAAGATAAATGTTCCATGATTCGAAAGGAACACTTAATTTAACATATTAACCTAGCCCATTAATACCCCTTTATTCAGATTTTACCCTTTTTAACAATTGCATGAAAACACATAATAGTAATAAACATTATCTAAGTAAATTCAATTAATAAATCTAAACTATACAATTTTAAATAATTGATAAATCTATTACTCTAATAGGCTAATCAATTTCAATTAAATAATCTGAGTTATTATACTATTACACTAACTAGGCAAATACAAAAAAAATATAAATCCATTAACATATTAGCAAAACTATACATTTTGCATAAAAACTAAATCTATTAATATAATAATTAAACTACACCATTTAAATAAAAAGTATATCTATAAGAAAAACTATACAATTTAAAATAAAGCAATAAAGAAAATAAATCTATTTAACCAACTTAAATAAACTTAATACCTACTAACTATCCAACTAACTATCCTACTAATCCATCCTACTAACTACAAAAAGGTAAGTGTTTTAATATTTAATTGCTTACTTCCCCCCTTTCATTATTAATCTTTTAGTTTAACATAAAGGTGGCAAGTTGCTAACTTAATGAGATAGTTTATTTTAATCATAATTTATGAAGGGGTTTATTATTTTAACCCAAAATTTAGAGGGGTATCCTAGGGGAATATTCTCTATTGTAAATTTAGGAATTAAATCCTCTCTCATACATTATCCAGAGAGCATTTTGGCTCTCAAAATTCTGGCAAGTGTTATATTTTTTTTTATCTCGTCTAACATTGCATTGCATTACATTCATTCATTTTTTTGTTTTTTTTGTTTGAAGTTAGATGTATGCAATGTATATTCTTTGGATGCATTACACAAAGATAATCATTTATAGGGTATTGATAATGGGAAGTTGTTAATTAGTGTCCAAATTTGATAAATGAACCATTGTTAACATATTATCCTCAAAATTTTTGAAATCGTAATATGGGATTCAAGGTAAAGTGTTTGATCATATTGTGGTAGAGATCTAGATTTCAATGGAGGAGAAAGAACATATTAAATTTGAAATTTGCAAGATTAAAATTTTAAATAAAACAAACAAGAAATAACTTGCAATTCATCTAAACTTGAGCATATGATTTTCTTTCATTTTCACAAATGGTTACATCTTCATTTACAACAATGAAGACTACAAAATTTAGTCCATTCTATTACAAACTTCACCTTCAACATGAAGGCACAATACAACAAAATACACTACAATGGAGGAGTCTCTAATATCAAGGCAACAAGAACACCATGCAAGGTCCAATTTCAAATGGCTCCAACACAAGGTTCTTCCCAAAATCTCCAAAAAGACAATATGAAACTAACCTTGGAGAGCTCACCTCCCATCCTAGGTCTCAAGGAGACCACCCCCAAGCTAGGAGAATCGGTAACCAACGGGTGACATCCACATCATTTTCACAATACAAAACACAACAAGAAAACACCCTCCCAAGGCTTTCACCATAGGATTCACCTTGAACCCATAACAAGGGGTGAAGGTGGATTTCCATGTAGGATATTGCCAATGAAATATATACAAAACCATGCCTTTCCAAGGCTATAATCCACATACACTCTTCTATACATTCTTTTCCTTATCTCCCCCAAATCAAGATCAATAACCTTCATTAGCATGCAAGGGCCCATACACCTTGCATATTTTCCTTCTTCTCTCCATGAGAAGAGACTCTACACTTCTATGGAATCCAACTAACCCCTTCCCCCATACATGGCCACTTCTTCCCTATCCAAGGGTGAGTAATTCCATTACACCCTTCACAAAACTCCCTCATTCAAACAAGAATAAAATCATAAGCATGAAATCAAACCAAAATCTCATCCCCTTACATCACAAAAATACAAAACAAAAAGACCACATATACAAGAGAATGAAATACATACTAATCTAATTGCATCAAAACAAGAAAGCTTCCATGGAAATGGCTGAGACCAACCTTCCCAAGTGTTATGGAAAAATGATGTTTGAGAAGAGCCCAATGCCTTTTTGCTTCCTTCAATCCAAAACCCTAATGTTTCTAAAAGTAGAGAGTGGGTGAACACCCTCTAACTCCACAAAGGGCCTCTAAAAAGGTCTCCAAATCTTACCCACCCAAAAACATTAATTTTAGAATTGACTCCTAAGTCCTTTGGCTGTCCTATGTCCCCTATCATAAATGCAAGATTGGAAAGGAGTGTGGGTTTGGGAAAAAGGTCAATAAGCACTCCATTTTCGCAATATGTGAGTAATGGGTTATTAAGAGGGTCACCAAGGCCACTAGTGGGTTCTAGAAGTGTTAGAAATGTTCCTAACCCATACCCCTATCACTAAGGTACTTGAATTTTCCTAAAATTGACGCTTAGGACCTCCTTTTGGCCTCTATAAGTGACTAGAACAAAATTTAAGTTTAAACAATTTAATTGGGTTCCATTGCCAACCTTAGTAGACATGTCATCACATAAACACATAACAAGTGTCAAGTGACACTATAAAATAACATAATACAACATTGACATGTCACTAATTTCACAGTGAAAACACCTAATACATTCATACAATTTACAGTCACAAATAAAATCACTTAACAACGAGGTTCAAATATCTTTATTAGATTCAACCTTGGCTTTACAATTTGTACATAGGGTTGGTTATTGATTCTCCTATAATTTCCATGGTACTTTTCCTGCACACTAAATTAAATATTAGTAGCTCGATAAAATCACATGCATATATATATATATATATATATATATATATATATATATATATATACACACATATCAAATTACATAATTAATGGACTAAACATTCTAGATTTTCACTTAATAACCTTTTTCCATTTCTGTACCTGATAACTATAACCGATTACATAATCAAAATATCATAACATATTTTTCCATTTGAATTTAAAATACTGAAATAATCATCATAATGTATGTGTATACCTAAAGCATCATAAACATCATCGATAAAGTATATAGACGTAATCATCACATGACATAAATAATACTAATAATGTCTAGTCCATCAGATATAATGTCCCAAAATATCAAATCATAATGTATCAAAATAAGTGTATCAGCTAAGCTATGATGGGTTAGGGTGAGGCCTCACATCCTCCCCCACTAGGAATGAACTTCCTCGTGGAGTTCATCAAAAAGATATGGGTACTAAGATCTCACCTCTGTTGCATCCTCCCATGAAGCTGTGACCTCATCATAACAATCCCACTAGACCCTAACCTGGTCCAGCTCTCAGCCTCGAAGTGCAAAGGTCCATCAGGATAAAATATGAATGGGATCCAATGCTAGCTATCCATCCGACTCCACCTGCAAGGCATCCTAATTTATCACGTGAGTCTCATCATAAATATATACTCGAAGTACAGAAACATGGAACACGTCGTGGATACATGACAGGCTAGGTGGAAAAGATAAATGGTATGCAACTGGTACTATCCTCTCCAAGATCTCAAATGGTCCAACAAACCGAGGTGCCAACTTAGAGCCCTTTCCAAATTGGATCAGACTCTTGTGTGGTCGCACTCTCAAGAAGACTTTATCTCTGACCTTATACTCTCTATCAATCCTCTTCACGTCTGCATATTTCTTTTGTCTATCATGTGCCTCTCTAAGATGCTATCAAATCAGATCCACCTGCTTCTCCATCTCTCTGACTAACTGAGGGTCAATAGATACTCTATCCTCAATCCTATCCCAACTTAAGGCTGTCCTGCAAGGTCTACCATACAAGGCCTATTAAGGTGGCATGCCTATAGATGAATGGTGCCCATTATTATAGGCAAACTCGACCAAATGTAGGTATTCCTCCCACTTGACCTGATGGTCCATCACATACATGCACAACATATCCTCCAATACCTGATTAACCCTCTCGGTCTAACCATTTGTTTGAGGGTGATAAGTTGTACTAAAATTGAGCCTAGTGCCCAATGTTGTCTGTAACTCTCTCAAAAAGACTGATGTGAAAAATGATTCTCTATTAGAGATGATCTTACGGGGAATGCCATGAAGTCTGATAATATCCCACAAGAACATCTGAGCTACGTATCATGCTATGAATGTAGTACGCATGGGTGAGAAGTGGGCAACCTTGGTCAATGTGTCAAATGTCACCAAGATGGCATCATGGTGGTGAGAAGACATGGGGAGACCAACAATGAAGTCCATAGATATAGTATCCCACTTCCACTCAGCAATCTCATGTGGCTGTAGAAGCCCACCAAGGTGGCGGTGCTCTGTCTTCACCCTCTGGCACTCTAGGCATCTCGCAACAATACTCGCAATCTGCAGTCTCATGCCTGGCCAATGGTACAATTGCCTCAAATATACATGTAACTTCTTAACACCAGGGTACGCTACATAAGGTGCTTTGTGTGCCTTAATTGCAATGAACTCACGCAAATCCCCAATGGAAGGTACATAGATACGCCCTCTATGACATAGTAGTCCATCAGAATCTAAAGAATACTATGAGTACTTCCCTTCTAAGGGCATATGTGAATGCACTAACTGAAAAACCTATGAATAAAAGGAATCCTCAGGAAAATGGCATAAGTTACACTCTCTCAAACCAGTACAAGTAGTCGTAGATGAAAGCTCGTGCCATCTCCTACTCAAGGCATCTACAACCACATTCTCCTTCCCTTTGATGTAATGAACATCAAAATCATACTCACAAAGGAACTCCATCCACCTTCTCTACCTAGAATTAACGTTCAGCTAAGTGAAAATATACTGCAAGCTTTGATGGTTGGAATGAAGCTCAAATCTATGATCTAGAAGGAAGTGTCACCACCTCACCAAAGCATGAACTAATGTAGCAAGATCTAGGTCATGAGTAGGGTAATTAAGCTCACGAGTCTTCAATTTCCTAGACTCATAGGAGATAGGTCGTCCCTCCTGCATAAGAACTGCCCCTATGCCATCCAATGATGCATCTATGCATACTACAAAATCCACTGCTGGGTTTGGTACTGCAAGTATCAGTGCACTCATGAGGGCTCTCTTGAGCTCATGAAAGGCTCTCTCACACTTCTCTATCCACTCATACTTCTTTCCCTTTCTCTGAAGGGAGGTTATGGGGTGTGCCAATCTGGAAAATCCTGCAATAAAGCATCTATAATATCCTGCTAACCCCATAAAACTCCTCACCTCAGTGACACTGGTGGGTGCTAGCCAATCCATGATGGCTCGCATCTTTGATGGATCTACGAAGATCCCATCATCGAATATAACATGACCCAAGTAATGTACCTTAGGTCAGAAGAACGCACACTTTGACAAGCTGCCAAACAACTGGTTCTCTCTCAACCTATGCAAAATTTGCCTCAGGTGCTCCTCATGCTCCTTCTCATTATGAGAATATATCAAAATATCATATAGGAACACAACCACAAACTTATCCAAGAAGGTGTGAAGTACTCTATTTATAAGGCTCATGAAAACCGCTGGAGTATTTATGAGGCCAAATGGTACCACAGTGGACTCGTAGTGACCATACCTCGTATGAAATGTAGTCTTGTGGATATCACTCTTCACAATTCTTAATTGATTATAACCTAACTTCAGATCAATCTTTGAGAACACTCGAGCACCCTGTAACTGATCAAAGAGGTCATCAATCCTAGGAAGTGGGTATCGGTTCTTAATAGTTACTCTGTTCAACTGTCAATAATCAATGCACAACCTAAGTGATCCATCCTTCTTCTTCACGAAGATCACTAGTGCACCCCAAGGTGACACACTAGGTCGAATATGCCCTTTCTCTAGGAGCTCCCCCAGCTGAATATTGAGCTCATTAAGCTCATGGGTAGTCATCCTATATGGTTCTCTTGATACTTTTTTGACTCTTGGCACAAGGTCTATGTGAAAATCCATTGCTCTAGGTGGAGGCATACCAGGGAGCTTTGAAGGAAATACATTTACAAACTCCTATAGGATAAGAAAATCATTGAGGGATGGATCCCTCTCTGAATCCTCCTCTCTATCACTAATGGTGATAGAAAACAGCTGACATCCCTTTCGCACACACCGCCTCAGTTGCATAGCTAAAATAATGTGAAGAGATATGGGTCTCTGCACTCTGGAGATCACCCTAGGAATACCTTGCTCATCCACACATTCTACCCTCTTCTATCAACAATCCATCTTGGCACTATAGGTATAAAGCCAATCCATGCCAAGGACAACATCATATGAACCTAGAGGGGTAATGCGTAGATCGGATGTCATGGATATGTCTCCAATCCGAATCTGACAATTTTGGACCATGGAACTAACTGACACCCTGGCTCCTGAGGCTAACTCTACCTCCCAACTGACATCCTGTCTAACTACCACTAGCCCGCAACACTCCACTACATATGGATATATAAAGGAGTCAATAGCTCCAGAATCAAATAAAATAGTAACCATACTACCTTGTATCATATCTACGACTTCAATAACTGTAGCCTGATGCTCGGCCTAGCGGTTTTCAACCGCTACAAAAAATCTATGGGCTCTACCCATGTCTCCAACTGTAGACTCTGAGGTAGCCCGTCTCTAACCACCAACTGACTGTCCCTGTGGGCACTCTCTCTCTATATGACCCATGCCAATGCAAGTGTAACATGGCCCTCTGGTCTGAATCTGTACTCCCTATGATCTATACTATTGTTGTCCTCCCGTCCTACTGGAATTATTGTAACTGCCCCTAGAGGACTGTTGAGTCCTAGCTAGCTGTGCCTGAGGGGTCTATGTCCTCTGATCCTTTCTAGGACCCTGAGAGTGCCACTGTTTGGGCTTAGAGCCCTGATAACCCTGTGAAGGCCTCTATCTAGAATCCTACTAAGATCTCTACTACTGATACTATTGACCCTTAAAGGATCCTGCTAAGTGATTTAGGTTCCCTTTCCAAGGGGGTCTCTATTGTCCCGACTGCTAAGAAGAGGGGTTTCGGTGCTGAGACCGATCCCGTGACTCCTGTCTAGTATGGATATCCTCAGCTACAAGTGTCATCTCAACTATCTCTCTGAATGTGGTAGGAAAGGCTAGGTGTACCATACCTTGAAGAGACATATTGAGTCACCTAATGAAATGATGGATACACAGTTTCTCATCCTTCATGTAATCAACATATGGAAGGAGCTTGAGAAACTAACTCTCATACTGGGTCACTGTGAGACCTCTCTGCTGGAGATCATGGAACTCGTCTATCTGTCTCTGTCTGAAATTCTCAGAGAGGTATCTCTCTCGGAAGTGGGCTAAAAAAGTCTCCCAAGTGAGTGTGTCAATACTCACCCCACCTATGGACTCCTCCTACTCCCACCAAGTGGAGGCTTTCTCTCGAAGGAGATAGACTGCAAGTCACACCTTTAGATTACTCCCATAAGGGTGCAATCCAAAGTATCATCGTAAGCTCTGTAACCAGGCCTCTGCTACTGACCCATTAGTGGATCCAAAAAACAAGGGTGACTGGGGTCGCAATAACTCTCGGATCTCATTTCCAACATCTCTAGGGGGTCCCTCTCGGGCACGTATCGCATGCTCGCATGGTAATACAATCTGATGAACCGACTCACCCTCATGATCACCATGACTCTCAACAGACCTGGGTGGGGGAATCCTACTCCTTTCTCTACTAACTTCTCTATCATCTTTTGGAATCTGTGCTTCCCCTTTAGGAATCTGTTGCTGGGATATGGGTGGTAGCCTCTGCTGAATTACCCCAATCAGATTATGGAGGAAATCCATAATATCCTAGTTAGGGTTCTAAGGTGGTGGAGGTGGTGGTGGTGGTGGTGGTGGAGGTGGTACATCCCCCCTCAACATGGGGAGCTCTACGACCTCTACCCCGTCAGACAGCTCGTGTGACAGAAGGCATCCTACACAATAATTTAAGTTTGAAATGAGTTGAAATGTAATGGGTTTAGGTTCCTAGTATCAAAACATGGCTCTGATACACAAATGTCATGCCCAAAACTAGGGCAAAACACAAAGACAATTTTTTTATTTTTTTTAAACATAAAATAACAACTATGATGACACAATAATACTAACACCGTTGAGGAAATGTGACAACATGGTGAAGTTTCTTTTTGAGCTAAAGGTCTAGTCATAGATTGAGCCAGGGTTTTCAACAAAGGCGGTTGCAGAGTCGGTATTCCAACTCGATAGATGGTAAGAGAATCTACGGTTTAGTACTACAGGGACACAGGGGTATACTAACTCCATTAATGGTTGACCTAGCAAATCCAATTTATTAATCATACTCAATGTCATTACAATCCTTAAACATTCCTAATTTAATAAGGTTCTCATAGTTACTATAATCTTTTCCAATTTTTACATTTAACTTGCTTGAGGAACTATCCAAATTTTCCAATTAACTGATATTAATATTAATTAAACCCTAAAATTCATTTGTTCACACATCTTTAATAATAAACAATTAATTAATTACAAAGAGAAATATTCCATGGTTCGAAAGGAACACTTAATTTAACATATTAACCTAGCCCATTAATACCCCTTTATTCAGATTTTACTATTTTTAACAAATGCATGAAAACACATAATAGTAATGAATATTGTCTAAGTAAATTCCATTAATAAATCTAAACTATACAATTTTAAATAATCGAATAAACCTATTACTCTAATAGGCTAATCAATTTCAATTAATAATGTGAGTTATTATACTATTACACTAACTAGGCAAATACAAAAAAATATAAATCCATTAACATATTAGCAAAACTATACATTTTACATAAAAAAGCAAATCTATTAATCTAATAATTAAACTACACCATTTAAATAAAAAGTATATCTATAAGAAAAACTACACAATTTAAAATAAAGCAATAAAAAAAAATCTATTTAACCAACTTAAACTAACTTAATACCTACTACCTATCCTACTGAATATCCCACTAATCCATCCTACTAACTACCTACTAATATACCCTACTAACTACCTACTAAACATGATACAAAGCTACCCTACCCCTATCCTACCCCTATCCCATCACCTTCTCTTGTCCCTTGGCTCACATGCCAAGTGGGTGATGAGATAAATCAAAAGTCAAGGGGAGGGGTCGAATTACTAAGTGAAGGAATTGCAAGCAAGTTTTAAGTTGGGGCCCACCAAATTGTCTACCCAAACAGTGCAACACTACCTTTGTTTTCCAAGCAAGCAACCACACATGGACAAGGGGAAATGAATGCCAAGTGGGTGGGTGGCGCAGGGAACAAGGTGATGGCGCCAACACCCATGTTCATTCTCCTTTATTTGTTTATAATTTGCCAAGGCTAGTCAATTCACCTAGTAAGGTAGGGGAAGAGGGATGTGGCGCCTACTTACAAAAAGGTAAGTGTTTTACTATTTAATTGCTTACTTCCCCCCTTTCATTATTAATCTTTTAGTTTAACATAAAGGTGACAAGTTGCTAACTTAATAAGATAGTTTATTTTAATCAAAATTTATGAAGGGGTTTATTATTCTAACCCAAAATTTAGAGGGGTATCCTGGGGGGAATATTCTCTGTGATAAATTTCAGAATTAAATCCTCTCTCATACATTTTCCAGAGAGCATTTTGTCTCTCAAAATTATGGAAAGTGTTATATTGTTTTTATCTCCTCTCCCATTGCATTGCATTACATTCATTTATTTGTTTTTTTTTGTTTGAAGTTAGATGTATGCAATGTATATTCTTTGGATGCATTACACAAAGAGAATCATTTATAGGGTATTGATAATGGGAAGTTGTTAATTAGTGTCTAAATTTTATAAATGAACCATTCTCAAGATGTTATCCTCGAAAGTTTTGAAATCTTAATATGGGATTCAAGGTAAAGTGTTTAATCATATTGTGGTAGAGATCTAGATTTCAAGGGAGGAGAAAGAACATATTAAATTTGAAATTTGCAAGACTAAATTTTAAATAAAACAAACAAGAAATAACTTGCAATTCATCTAAACTTGAGCACATGATTTTCTTTCATTTTCACAAATGGTTACATCTTCATTTACAACATTGAAGACTACAAAATTTAGTCCATTCTATTACAAATTTCACCTTCAACATGAAGGCACAATACAAGAAAAGACACTACAATGGAGGAGTCTCTAATATCAAGGCAACAAGAACACCATGCAAGGTCCAATTTCAAATGGCTCCAACACAAGGTTCTTCCCAAAATCTGCAAAAAGACAACATGAAACTAACCATGGAGAGCTCACCTCCCACCCTAGGTCTCAAGGAGATCACCCCCAAGCTAGGAGAATCGGTAACCAATGGGTGACATCCACACCATTTTCACAATACAAAACACAATAAGATTACACCCTCCCAAGGCTTGCACAATAGGATTCACCTTGAACCCATAAGAAGGGGTGAAGGTGGATTTCCATGTAGGATATTTCCAATGAAATACATACAAAACCATGCCTTTCCAAGGCTATAATCCACATACACTCTTCTATACATTTTTCTCCTTATCTCCCCCAAATCAAGATCAATAACCTTCATTAGCATGCAAGGGCCCATACACCTTGCATCTTTTCCTTCTTCTCTCCATGAGAAGAGACTCTACACTTCCATGGAATCCAACTAACCCCTTCCCCCATACATGTCCACTTCTTCCCTATCCAAGGGTGAGTAATTTCATTACACCCTTCACAAAACTCCCTCATTCAAACAAGAATAAAACCATAAGCATGAAATCAAACCAAAATCCCATCCCTTACATCACAACAATACAAAACACAAAGACCACATATACAAGAGAATGAAATACATACTACTCTAATTGCATCAAAACAAGAAAGTTTCCATGGCAATGGTGGAGACCAACCTTCACAAGTGTTATGGAAAAATGATGTTTGAGAAGAACCCAATCCCTTTTTGCTTCCTTCAATCAAAAAAATTAATGTCTATAAGAGTAAAGAGTGGGTGAACACCCTCTAACTCCACAAAGGGTCTCTAAAAAGGTCTCCAAATCCTACCCACCCAACAACATTAATTTTAGAATTGACTCCTAAGTCCTTTGGCTGTCCTATGTCCCCTATCATAAATGCAAGATTGGAAAGGAGTGTGGGTTTGGGAAAAAGGTCAAGTCTCACTCCATTTTCGCAACATGTGAGTAATGGATTATTAAGAGGGTTGCCAAGGCCACTAGTGGGTTCTAGAAGTGTTAGAAATGATCCTAACCCATACCCCTATCACTAAGGTACTTGGATTTTCCTAAAATTGACCCTTAGGACCTCCTTTTGGCCTCTAGAAGTGACTAGAACAAAATTTAAGTTTAAACAATTTAATTAGGTGCCATTGCCAACCTTAGTAGACATGTCATCACATAAACACATAACAAGTGTCAAGTGACACTGTAAAATAACATAATACAATATTGACATGTCACTAATTTCACAGTGAAAACACCTAATACATTCATACAATTTACGGTCACAAATAAAATCACTTAACAACGAGGTTCGAATCTCTTTATTAGATTCAACCTTGGCTTTACAATTTTTGCATAGGGTTGGTTACTGATTCTCTGATAATTTCCATGGTACTTTTCCTGCACACTAAATTAAACATGAGTAGCTCGATAAAATCACACACACACACACACATATATCTATACATATACATACACATACACATACACATAGACATACACATACACATACACATACACACACACACACAAATATATATATATATATATATATATATATATATCAAATTGTATAATTAATGGACTAAACATTCTACATTTTCACTTAATAACCTTTTTCCATTTCTATACCTGATAACTATAACTGATTACATAATCAAAATATCATAACATATTTTTTCATTTGAATTTAAAATACTAAAATAATCATCATAATGCATGTGTATACCTAAAGCATCATAAACATTATTGATAATGTATACATAAGTAATCATCAGATGACATAAATAATACTAATAATGTCTAGTCCATCAGATATAATGTCCCAAAATATCGAATCATAATGTATCAAAATAAGTGTATCAACTGAGCTATGATGGGTCGGTGTGAGGCCTCACAGCAAGCTCACCCAAATGTGCTTTAGTGTTCCTTCGATCACTCCCCCTAAGGAGTAGATCTATACATCAAGTCGAGAAAATGATATAGCTTTGAAAGCGACTAGACTGATACATATCTGCATCAATTAATTATCACAAGGAGGGGCTCTGACCACAAGCATGCTTCTAAGATACTCAAAAGAATATTTTGGAAAAGGTTTTGTAAATATATCTGCTATCTGTTCCTTTGTGCTAATATATTCCAGTTTTATTTCTTTCTCTTCTACCTTCTTCCTCAAGAAATGATACTTAATAGAAATATGTTTAGTCTTTAAATGCATTATAGGATTCTTTGACATATTCACTATGCTGGTGTTATCACAATGGATAACCACTGGTTCTTCAAAAATTATTCTAATGTCCTTCAACATTTTTTCCATCCAAACAACATGTGTGCAATTTATTGCAACAACAACATACTCTAATTCAGTAGTAGATTGAGCAATACAGTTATGCTTCTTGCTTAACCAAGAAACCAAACTTTTTCCAAGGAAAAATACACCACCACTAGTACTCTCTCTGTCATCCACATTACCTGCCCAATCAGCATCAGTATAAGCCTGTAAAATAAAATCATCTAATTTTTCATACCATAATCCATATTCTGTTGTTCCTTTCAAATATCTGAAAATTATTTTCACAACAACAAGATGTGTCTCTTTGGGATCTGCTTGATACCTTGCCACAATACCAACTGCATTGGTAATATATGGTCTAGTGTGAGTTAGATATTGTAGACCACCAATCATAGATCTATAATTTGTTTGAACTACACTTTGAGTCTCATCATTATTAGTCAGTTTATGTCCAGTTACCATAGGTGTTCCAACAGGTTTACAATCTTTCATTCCAAACTTCTTCAACATTTCCTTAAGATACTTGATCTGAGATATAAAAATGACATTCTTACTCTAATTAATTTGCAAACCAAGAAAAAATTTCATTTCATCAATCATTGACATCTCAAATTCATTTTCTATTTCTTTAGAGAAATTCTTACTCATCTTATCATTGCCTCCAAAAATGATATCATCAAAAAAAACTTCTATGATTAAGATTCTATCTTCATCAGTTCTTAAATATAAATTACTGTCTGCATTACCTTTTCTAAAACCAAGACAAAGTAGATATTTGTCCAATCTTGCATACCATGCTCTAGGTGCTTGTTTCAGTCCATACAGTGCTTTCTTCAGCTTACAAACCATGTCTCCATCCTCTGTCAAAGGAAAACCATCAGGTTTCTCAATGTAAACTTCTCTTTAAGAGAAAGCATACTAAACTACTCACGAAGAAAGTAGGACCATGTCTAGTATTGAAAAAGCATGGGTTGACTGTATATGAGATTGAATTACCCTCACACCTTGGTATCTCCCCAATCTTTAATATTGTGATCTAACCTAATATAAAGGTGATGTGAATTCAGGTTCTGAAATGCAGATAGAAGAACTTGAAGGAGATGTTGCAGGCATACCACCTCATGAGCCAAAGAAGCTTGATAAGATATTGGATACAAAGATCATCAAAACAACAAGGAATAATGTGTATAAGAAATATTTGGTTCAGTGACAAGGGAGTCTTGAAGAAGAATCTCTATGGATGGATGAACAAGAAATTCAAAGGCATGGCTCAACATTGCAAGACCTCATCTCAAGAGGACTTGAGATCAGTACACCCCAGGAGTATGGTGCAGGAGCACCCTCAATCTCATCCATCTCAAGCACACTAGCAGATCCAAATACAAAGGGTTAGGGTAGTGACTGGATCTAGGATCCAATGCCAATAATAAAGTCCTATTTGTAAGGCAAGCTGACAATAGGTATTGTTATAAACCTAGTTGTCTACCTTAGCCATTTTGGACAATTTTTAGTAATGTTGGGATAGAATAGTCTAGGAGGCCTAAAGAAATTTGAAATTTTTAATCTAAAATTTCTAAGGTCCTAAGTGGAATCTAGGTTTAGAACTTTACAAGATTGTTGACAATTAACAACTTTTGTAAAAAGTTGTCAATGTTGTCAATGTTGCATAATGCAACTTTTGCTAAAAGGTGCAAGATTTGAATCCCAAGGTTCACAACCACTTTTTTCAGTTGGAACTATTTGGGAATTGTATGAAAAAGGTTTAGAAACATTTCTCCAGTGTTGGAGAAAAACCTATTGTAAATTTTTTAAGCAAAATCAATATGATTCAACTATTTTCTTGCAAATTGTGACTGAAAATTTGAGTTGTATAGATATGTACAGATCCCAATGCACCATTGAAGGATTCTAAAATTTGATCAGGTGTCTTATGAGAATTTTTCAAGTGGTTTGAAGTCTTGAAGTGGAATAGAACGAAAGTTATTCAATTTTGTGTAGTCACTAGTCATAGGAAGACCCTAACTAGGGTTTCGAGACAAATTTCCTCTTTCCTAGAGATTCCACCACGAAAAAATTCTAAGTCTCGGTGCAAAGGAAGGAGGGGGGAATGCATTTTAATATTTTTTGGTCTCAGGCCAGGAGGAAGTTGATGGAGAGAGCAATGATTAAACCCTCTAGAAAGGCACCTAGATGTGACTGTCCAGAATTTGGGTTTTGAGGCACAACTCGGCCCAAGGGTAGAATGGAGACTAAATCCTTGGATTTAGAAGTTTTGAGTGATCCCATAAGTGTTCCAATTGGAATTATTGTAAATTGAATCTAAATTCAAGCACTTTCTTTGTAAAAGTGACCAAATAGCCCAATTATGCCTAGGAGAGAATTGAGGACAACAGGAGTTAGGGGATTGGTCAAGATCCCTAACTTGGAGGGTGTTGTTGGTGGATGGATTGAAGAGTTTGAGGGTGTTAAAGACTTAATATGGTGGAGTTCCATGTAATTTTTCTTCAAGAATCCATATTTTCTCCTTGTAGCCCTATATAGGCTTTGGTGTCAAAATAGAGTTTCAGAGTTATCTTTGTGTGGGATTTGTGTTTCATAGTATCAAAGTTTGATGTATAGAATTGATAGAAACCTTGTTCCATCCCTGAATTTTTTGGTTCTAGTTGTGTGATATTATGCCCTTAAGGGTGTTGAAGATTAGGTGGAGGATCTAATCTTGTCATTGTGGGTATTGGGAAATATTGATAGAGCCCTAGATTGTATGGGAGTAAGGGGTATTATGAACCTCTAGATGTACATTATTAATACATTTTGGGGCTCTACTCCATAAGTCCTTTCACCCAATATGCATTTTCACATCTGATCAAATTATTCAAAATGATTGTACCTTTTCCTTCAACTGGGCAAGGTGAGTCATTACCCATCCTAACTGATCCACCATTATAATATTCAAAAGTTTCAAAATTTTCTTTATCTTCAGTCATGTGATGAGTACAACCACTATCAATAATCCAGACATAATTTTTTCTAACTTTAGATATGAGTGCTATTTCAACATACCTTTCTTCTTTGTCTGAATCATCCTTCATAGAAAAAAATACTACCTCAATGTCTTCATTACAATCGGTGTTAGAATTTTCAGCTTTGTTCTCAACCAGGTAAGAAGCCTTCTTGTCTTTGTCCTTGTAATCTTAGATATCTCAATTGTCAGAGTGTCAGTTTCTTTTGTAGTCTCGGTCAACAATCCTATCATACTTCTTTTCATAAGATCTTTCATTGTCTCTTTCATCCTTTCTCTTGTTAGGGCATCTAGAAACAAAATGTCCAATTTCTTTTTAATTAAAATAGACCAATGGTAATTTACCTTTATATCTTCCTTTACTTCTATGTAACCTCCTATACATTATTGCTTCAAGTTCATCAAGTTCTTTCTCATCACTATCACTATCACTATCACTTCTCATAGTGTGTTTGTTACTAGATTTAATTATTTTTAGAGAAGACTTGAATGGAGACTCAATAGTAGGTAAGACACTGTTATCATAGTTGTTCATCTCAAATGAAATCAGTCTACAAATCAAACTATCAAGAGTAAAATTGTTACTAGCTACTGCTCTCATTTATTGAATTGCAAATAATCTAATAGCATAAATAGGCAGTAAGGGTCTCAAGAATTTTACTTACAATTGTTTCTTCATCAAGTACTCCTCCTACTCCACTGATAGCATTAACAACTTCTTTGATTTTGTCACTCTACTGAGTGATTTTCTCTCCTTCTTTCATTCTTAGGTAATCAAACTTTCCTATTAGGATTTCATCTTTAGCTCTTAGCACATTGACATATCCTCCATGTACTAGCTTGAGTTTTTCCCACATTTTCTTTGTAGATGTGCATGATTTCACATCTTCAAATTTAACATCGGTTAGTGAAGAAGCAAGTTCTATCATCATAGAACTGTGGTCATGTTTCTCTCTCAATTTATCAACAGTTAGAGGTCTAGTAGGTGCAACATATTTAGTATCCAAGTGTTGTGTAACATTATTTACAATACCAGATAGATGAATTTTTATCCTGCTTTTCCATGGTGCAAAATTTTCCTTGTTCAACTTAGGCACATCCCTTTTACTCATCTTCTGATCTTTAGCTTAAGTCCCTTTAAAAATTTTGTCCAAGCACCAGAGGTCTAATACCAATTGTTAGAATAACAGAGGGGGTGAGGGGGGAGTGAATCAGTGGCCTTAATAATTATTCCAAAATATCCAACCAAAAAAATTATCTCTCAAATATAATACCTTCAGTTATCTTACAGTCCCAATTTCAACAAGATGCATGCCATAATATTAACAAATATAAACTGCTCGGTAAGAGATATTGTTTATCTTTTATGGAGTTTACCGAGTAGCAGCAAATAAACTTAGTGTTAACTGACCAATCCAATTTCAATAATGTGTAAAATAAAATATCAATGCAATGAAACATATACACGTTTGAAACATAGATTTTAACGATGAAACCCAATATGGGAAAAACCACCTGGGACTGGTAACCCAAAATATTTTCACTCTTCTAAAGTGAGCTTAGTGAAGAGCGAACCCTATTAAAGGTTACAATACACATTGTTAAGTGTGACCTTGTTAGAGGATTTAAAATGAACAATTTGTCTTTTGACCTAGCACTCACTATGTTGTCAACAAGAAAACCTTTTGATACTCTTGAGTATCTCAATACAATAAGGAGTGTTAAATCCCACTTGGTTAAGAGATTTTCTGAATCAATGGTTAAATTGATACAGTTAATGATACTTTCATTATTTTGCTTTCTTTCTTTATTCTTCTCGATGAATGCTTTGTCCTCTGTTGCTCGATGTTTGTAGAATTCCTTGGCTCTGTTCTTCAACCTGTATGATCGTATTTTCATGAAGAGTTCTATCTTTACACAAAATATTACTCAACATTCTTCTCTTTGATAATAAATTCCTTGTCTCTTTATATAGACATTATTAGCCACTCAATCTCCTTGTTTTTTTTGTAGATCTCTCCTTGATTCGTAAAACTTTCCATGCTTTTCTTTATCACATAAAGCTCTCCTTTGGTTTTATTCTGTAAATCTCTCCTTGATAACTATGAATAAAACATGCTTTTAATCTCCTTCCTTGCTTTATTTTAACTAATTGTTGATAATAAAACAATTAATCAGTCAATCTCTAAAGTGTAGCTCTACCAGCTAAGCAATCTTGTCATTCTTTAAGTCTAGTTATGCTTGGTTATCAACTCCAATTACGCCCAATCATCAACTTTAGTTAAGCTCGATCATCATCTTCAGTTATGCTTGGTAACACTTTCTTTGTTACTGTTGTGCTCGATATACACTATGAGCTCCATGGTGTTCACCATCACTCGATGTATACAAACCTTTTATGTTATACCAACCACATAAACTTTGTCTCTTCAGATCTTCAAGGTTATGACAATATGTGTATGAAAAATCAAACCATATCAAGTTGACATCAATGACAATAAAATGCATTAACTGATTTAATGTCTTGCATTCACTTTTGTAGCTCGGTGATCATCAACTTATCATCTTCAAGCATTCAGTCAGTTATAGTTCATCAAAATTTTCAAAATTTGCAAGTGCCAATTGTGGCTCTTATTGGGGATGCATGCCCCTTGTGGGCATGGTAAGATTCTATATCTCTGGAAGAGAAGACTAGTTCCTTCCTTCTTCAATGGTTCCTTATTCAAAAACTCAAAACTGGGCATCAAACAAAATCCTCAATTGGTGGCCTCAGGCCACCAAACACATAAAAAAAATATTTAACCCTAAAAAATATATTGTTATCATCAACATGTATGAACAGTAATATGGAAACACTACTATATATACACTGTCCACATATACCAACATTCATGAGATTTAAAAGTGTTTTACATTTGAAACTACCCATGTCCTCCCAATCACACCCCTCATAAACATCATACTCAAATAAGCATACCTCATAATTTACCTTATCATCAAGTGCAATGGGAATACAATATCCACCAAGTAATTCATCTTTATATAATTTACAACACTCACAGTACATTATATCATATCCTACCGGCCGACATAGAATTGAAATTTCTTATTTAGCTTTGTGCATAACTTCAACCTCACAACATGGTACAATCATCGATACATTTGGTTCCTCAATAGATCTTTCATATAAAGGATTAAAAACCAAATGAAAACCTCTCTCATAAATATTGTGGCAAAGCATCAGTTGATCTACATCCACATCTTCACCAAAAAATGCATTAAAAACCTCATTAAACAAACTATCCTCTTCAATGCCACAATAATCTTCCTCAAAAGAAGACTAATCAAAATATGAAAAAGAACAATGTTCAACACTATAATCCTCATAACATGAAAACTCCATGTCATAATCTTCATCTTCTTCTTTAGTAAATTCATCACACAAAACCAATCTATGTGAGGATGAATCATCATCATCAAAACTTGCATAACATCTGGTTTGTCAATTATCTTGTCATATAAGGGGTTAGAAACCAAATGAAAATCCCCCTTATAAACATTATGACAAATAAATGGCTGGTCCATATCTATATCTTCATTAAATAAAGAATTAGAATCTTCACTAAAAACACCATCCATCCTAATGTCTTAATCATCCTCATCAAGAAAAGAAGAAACTGAACCATAACTAAAAAATTGTTCAACATTGCATCTTTCATACAATGAAGAAATCATATTGTGACCATCATCCTCAACATCAGAAAGATCAGACTTATCTTTCCACCATTGATCTACTTTCTCCTCAACCATATGTGTTATTTGATTAATACTTGTAGAATAAAAAGGATGGGAAGAAAACTGATCTATTGTATGAATAGTTGTAATTAATGGGACAAAAATATCACGAAAGCTTGCAACATTAATTTTAGGCATACATACCTTAATTAATTCCTCATACATATCATCTTGAACATTTTCATGTGACAAAAGCACAAACTGAGATACGTCCTCTTCTGTTGAACACACTATGCAATCTTCAATTACATAATGAACAAAATTTTATGGCACTTCATTATTTGGAACTTCAACATCAAATTCATCTGATTCATGCAAAGATGAATCAAAATCATCATGATTCTACACTTTATCATCACCTTTATCTGATAAATAGGTTTCTTCTTTCTCATCTTCAACATTAGACTACAAATAACTTCTTCCTGCAATCATTTCATCATTAATGTGAGGCACCACTACTATTTGCAGTAAGAATTCTTCACTCATATTTAGATTTGGAACACATTCATCAACATGATTAGTATGATCAACAGAGATGTCAATATTTTGATACTTAATACTACTACTTAATTCACACCCCTTTTCAACATTAAATATGTTATGGAAGTGAACACAAGTAGATAGAAAACCTCTCATAATTCCATATTTCAAATTATTTTCAATATCCATTGCTGTCATAAAAGCCTATTATAAATTCCTTGGCTCTTTATCTCTCAACAAGAATCTCACATCTTCATCAAAAGAACCCAAATAAATCACTAAACATACTTTATCAATGGGACTATAACTTCCCGGAATGTCATTTAATGTTTTTGCAAATATGATATTAAATCATGGAACTAATTCATCTTCTTCAATCTCAATCTCCATCAATGTTCTCAATATATCACTTGCCTTTATTCTTTCAGCATACTGATCCATGAAATCTACACTCAATTCTTCCCAAGAAGAAATAAAACATGTCGGTAAGATAGAAAACAAATCCCTGGCATCTTCTTTCAAATTTTGAACAAACAAATTCATGAAAAAATCTTCATGATAAATCTCATAATCACCCATCAGATCAAAATATTCGCACACATGCTTTCATTCCAAATCTGATCGTTTCCCATTAAAACTTGGTAAATATTTCCTAATATCAATAGGAGTTTCATTTGGGAAACCATGCATTCCATCAAAACATTATTACATATATCTTTCCATAGAAAAATTTCTGCAAGGATTCATTATAGGTTAAATTCTTTGTGCAATCATATCTGACATTTCTTAAATATATTCAAACAAATCACAGATCCACCCTATATTTCTGACATAAACCTTGGAACTGAATATTATTTATTTGTCACATAATAAATCTCAAACATACTTCATCAACTACAATACATAAGATGTAAAATACAAATCATAAGTATGCAAAACTCATAGTCTTATATTGCATTTCTATTCTCAAAACTTTTTATGACAAGAGAGAAATGTCTTCTTCTGTATCACCTTTAATCATTTTCCTTTTGGATCCCCATGAAGCTCACCCATCAACTGGATGTTGCCTCAATAAGATTCATAAAACCCTTCTTACTGGTCTTGTGGAATCATATAACAAAAATATTCTGCAAGCACTAGTGCAGGGATTAGAGTCGTCACCCAATATAAATCGAGAAAAATATTATGTAATAATTTGCAAGGGTTTCCTTACAACTTTTAGAAATTCAAAAATCTACTTCAATGATTTACAAGATATAACTTCAGATGACAACAATACTTATTATATTTTCCAGATGAGGAACTCAATCTTTAATTATACAGGATACTCTTCAACTCTATGCAATCTCAATGGACTGACTAACTAGTTTGAAATCAACAAGGCAAGGAGCAAGCTCAACTAGCAACCTTATCAACTATGCACTTTGTATACATGTCCCTAGTAGAGTCTCCATTTTGTTGGTTCCTGAAAAGGTTTTACACTTACTAAGCTACCAGTACACCCTTTAACACATTCTATAGAGTAGCGAACTCCAATGTTCAAAGTCTTAAGAGGACTGGACCAACTAACAGGGTGATTGAACTATCCCTCCACACTTTAGGTTTTGCAAAACCAAGGGGCGAATCCCTTTAATGCCCTTGAATATACATTGAGTTTCCTTAATACAAGAAGAGATCTTATATAGGGATCAACACAATCGAGAGATACTAGATAGTGGCTAATTATCCGCTGAACATCAACCTTGGTTGGAGCATAAGATGAAATAATTTAATAACATAAAAAAAAGTAAAGGTATTCATGATTCAATCAATTTTGTTGTAGCAAGAAACAACATGAGTTTGAATAATAACACACTTTTAAGACCCACAATAGCTAGGATCAGTGCCATATCCCATTGGGCATTTGAGTTGTCAGAAATATAACATCTTACAATAGAGTTTCATCCATAGCATATAATCTAAGAAGTATTGCCTCACAATACTCCTTCAATAATACTCCCATCCCAGCCTACTTATCACAATCCCTAGATAACCCTATCAAATCTACAATCCTAATCGAGCATTTAATTGACCCCTTGAATCAAAGAATGAAAGAAAGATTACATACATCACAACAATGCACTGAATGAATAAAACTCTTGATTTTGTTCATTCAAAACATGACAACATTACACTCTAGAGAGTTCTGAACCATCACTATATTTCAACATAATCCTTTTCTATCTCTGTCATACAATATTCAATACAAATTTCAAAATCAAGGAAAACCTTCACAATAATTAACATGGATTCACTTAAATTGGTCTATGGAAAGAAATTAAAATGGTGCTCATTTTTAGATGAAACTTGCTAATGCAACCCTAAACCTGGAACACTTTTCCAGGGACCTAAAATACCCTTTTATATATAACAAGGTATCAAAAAAGCTTCAGGAAAAGGAAAACCACCTATCACAGACTTCAGACTACATGACTTAAAATACCAGGAGAAGGAAAAAACTTTGCTTCCAATGTAACTAATCCTTTGTGCTTTCAACCTACACTATTGAAAAAAAACTAATATGCTTGACAGAAAGATAACTTAAGAATATTTCCATATAGGGTATATTGCTCCCTTAACTGATTCTAGTACACATCAACTGAATCAGTTAGTTAGAAGAATGTCACTGTCAAGAGAGACAAACATCAGAGCCGTGCCAATATAGCATAGTTTTTGGCTACAGTATTAGAGAAATAAAGATGGAAAGTTCTCAAAAAAGATGTTCCAAGGGCATTGAAATACTCTAAAAATAATCTAGAAAGAAATACCCAGGGTCTTGACATCTCCTCATTCTCTTCTCCAGCCAACTAACTAGTATATCTAAATAAAAGGGTATAAAAAGGTGACACTCTCATGAATTGTGAGTTTGCAATACAGTTCACCTTTTAATATCCCTTTTACTACCCATCTTTATCTTAATATCCCTTTAGCTACTATGTATTCCAATCCATGCGATCAGTCCAAATATTCTATCTACATTTATATCTAGAGATATGGCTTATCCTCAACAATATCCATTTTTGCTAAGATCTGGGCAAATGAGCCATGAAAAGGTCATATTTATAGCCTTAAAATCCTATTTCACTTCTATAGAATGTACTTGATAATCACCTTTCAATGTTTGAAACTATAATGCATATAGAAGTAAATAGTCAGAAACATATCAAAGTCCATAATAATTATTACCGAACACACCATGATCTTCTAAAGATTTATTCTTCCAAATATTCCTTCTTTCTCATGCATGTCTTATCAAATAAACCTTTCATTATGGGTTCCCTAATGTTCTTATCCATTTTTGGCAACCTGCCCTGCTATCCATTTCTAGAAACTTGCCTTGAACAAAAAAGGTCCATCAATGAAATAATAGAGCCAAAAATTATGTATGACCCTGGTCAATACTGCCTTGACTATCATTCGACCACTCCTTCCACACGGAAAAATCTAAAAAGTCTGTGAGTCCACTTGTTTATCATCTCAACACTAAGATTGCGCCTGCTCTCCCTTATTCTCTGTTTGTTGCAACATCACAACATATTACCTTAGTCGTTACAAACCGCTACGATGTTGTGAAAATGACCTATCTTGGTTTTACCGCATTGTCATAAGTCCTTCTACTAACTCTCAATATGAATTGTGACATCCCAACAAGAATTTATTTTTTCACTCGCAAACCGCAATCACTAGTCGTTAGTCCACCTTGCGATACTGCAATCTCCCTTTTATTTTCCACACGTCTCTCTTACACACCATCGTAACTCTTCTTCTTGACTTCTCCATTACCTTGTGAAGTCATGATGAGATGACACCTACCTTCTACATATCCGCCTTCCATATCATCATTCTCAACCTCCTAGGTGGCGTGCTCCAATTTTCTACCAATTCTTCCATGTCATCACCATATGGACACTAGCCCACAAAATATCCTTGTCTACTGCCAACTGACCACATTGCGTGTGAACCACTTGCAAAAAGGGGCATGCCTTTTGGCACTTCCTTTCTATGTGTTAATGAATAAAACATTAAATCCTTCCCCAGTATGACCAATGTGGGATATATTCATGTGAGCATTCCTTTGAGTAAATAATGTAGCATAGGGAAACATGAAGATGACCCTCATTCCTCAAACTCACGCACGCAAGGAAGATTTCTTAACTCATGAAAATAAACAATTGTCTCCCTTTGTAGATCTCCAAATCCAAAAATGAGATCACGTGACCTCTGAGACAATCTATTTCCTCCTATTTGGCTAAATGTTTTGTACTAAAAATTTCAAAAATATCAAGTGCCAACATCTCGGAAGCCTCTTAATTTATCTTCCTTTTCTCTGTGGCTTCTACAGATTTAAGCTGAGCATCTTTGTAGGCTTTCATTTGGACTACATGCTCGACCACCCTCTTTATTTCCTCTTCTTTCTTTCATTGTTCTTCTTTGGCCTTTTTATTTTCAGCCTCTTCTTTTTCCTTCACTTCTACCTACTTGAAGAGGAGCTCATGATATTCTATTGTCAAAACTTCATTGGGGTTCTCAAGGGCGATATTATCTAGGTCTTCAAAATCTAAGACTGATTTGAACTCAGGATCCTCCATAGATATTTCAATATTTTGAGCCTAAATGTCATCAAAATCTTTCATTCCTTTAAGGTTGGGATCGACGAATGAGTTGTCTACTACCCGTGTGCTTTTCTTCTTTTTCCTTCTTGGATGCACAAATGAGACATCCTCCACGTATGGAATATCCAATCTACTTCAACATCTATGTGTGGAATGCCCAAGGTGGGAGAAATCAAGCTTGTTGTTTCTTGGGAAGGTTGTGCAATCGAAAGGGGTTCCACATTGAGTCATGGGGTGTCCCCTTATTTCATAGAGAAAGAGATCTTCCATGACTTGCCCATCTGTTCTCCTAACTCTCCAAAAGTACCTCTCTAGGATATTATTTTAGGGGATCCTCTTGCATGGATAAGGTGCCCCTTTTATTATTATCTCACCTCTTATACTGCTGAGAGGGTTGGGCCTGTCCCTTTTGTTTGTGGTCAGAACTACTTTTGGGACATCTATTAAAAAACTACATGGACTTAGTCCACAAATTCATGGGTGACTACCCTGATATCCAAAACTGTTGGCTCATTTCAATTAATCCACAAGAGTGGCTTGTCTCCTATCTTGTCCCTATTGAAAGCGAGATCTAAAATGTCTGCGGTGTTAACAAAACTATTGGGAAACGTATCCAGACTAAAATTGACCATCTATGGCAGTGAAAGCCACTGGTACTAGTGATGATGCACTCTGGAAACATCTTGGTAATCGACCCAAAAATCCTTGAGGTAAAGGAGGTGGCCTTTGAAATATTTTGGGATTTCCTTCTTTATCCTTCCCTGTGGATCATATTGGGGTCGCATTAGGTAAAATTTCTGCAAATTGAAGCTCTTCAAATCGATCTCTACCTCTTTTGAGACAAAAAGGGTCCATTTATAATCCCTACATTAAAAAGGGAAGTTGACCATCTTGGTCTTCTTTGCATTCATTAATGTGTGTGTCTCCAAAATTTTCCTACACAACTCTAGTAGGACTATTCGATCAATGTAGTGTCGCAAGAGGAGGAGGGGCTTCCTGGAAAATTGGGACAAGAAAATATAGGTGTGCTTGAGGAAATGAAAAAAATAGCACCCCCATGGCTCAATCAGGGACATCTCTTCCTTTGAAAAATCATACCCTACATCATCATTGAGCCTTATTATCTTGCTATATACAAAAGCATCATTTATGATGCAAAATGAGTTGGGAAACTTCTCCAATTGAAGTTGTGGGTAGTGAACCCATGGAAGTGTATCTTCCAACTAGTAACCTCGGTGTTTAACCTTGTCCACACCTTAAATTTTCTTACAACGATTCATCAACCAGACTGCATAAGATGTCATGTAAAATACTCTATGTCATCACCTTCTCGTAGCTGTAGGTCTAGTTTATCTAAAATAGTTTGAACCTAATCAAAGTAGGTTGAGCTGATGACAATTTTGATGATGTAATAATACATACAGGGTGCATACTTCTTTGTGTTCAGGTTTCCATAGACATGGAAAAACATTACAATTATCCCCTAGATGGGAAAGATGAAATTCGTTCTTGGGATGGCTGCATACATCTTCAACACATCTTATTGGAGGGTAGTGAGCTAATGAGAGTTCAGGTATCAAATTTTTGTCATTATCTGTCTACAAGTACTCATTCATGGGGAACGCTTTGTCCACTGGAACCACATTTTTCTAATGGGTAATGTGGAGGATGATGAGGATGGAGACCATATCAAAAGTAACAATTTGGGTACCATCCAACATGGTGCATGAGCGAGTGGCTTTTGAATAGTGGATTTCCAGGGTACAAAAGAATTCTAGATACTGGAAAGATACTGGAAAAAGTATATTTCATCAGGATAGACTTCAGGAGATGGAGACAAGTTCCATCTCCAAAAGTTGATGTAGATTCTACAGTAGTCTTGATCGTCTTTAAGTCACAATCACAAAGTTTGATGTCAGTTATATTCTTTAACACATTCTCTAACTTAGAAACCTGGACCTATCCATCCATCTTATACTTCCTAGTGAGAGGTTTCTTCTCCATTTCCCTTTCTATTTTTTTTTTACTTCCTGATAGCCTTGGAGGAATCACCTCAGGCTTGATTTCTTGCATTGATGAAGAGGATGCCTTAGTGTCTGTTGTATTTACCTACGAAATCATACATCATTATTAGTGTGTGGATGATATATAAATGATCTTATTCAAAATATAAGCACAATCTAGCATCTAGGTTTCAGGGGTCCATGTGAGTGCATCTTTAAAAATGAACATGAAGGAAGATGGAGTTGCAGAGCCTGGAGACCGGAGTTATTAGTGTAAAGATAGAATTAGATTGAAGACAAAGGCTGGAAAAAGTGTAACCATTAAACCATTAAGAGATTTTATTTATTTTAAGATGGTGAACATGAAGAAGAAATCCCAAGGCCTGAGGCCCAAGGTTCCTTGACAATTTAGAAACTTTGCCATAAATAATGTTAGAGAGTTAACCCAAGATTTAGAATGTAGGTAATGGAATGATTTCTAGCTAAAATAACCTGCTAAATAGCTATATCCAAGAGAATTTAAAAATGCATCCATGACTGGCAATCAGGAACCAAGGTTCTAGGATGCGGGAGCCAATGACTAGTTGGTAAAAAGTGATTATTCAAACAAGAAGATTGGAAAACTAGGGGGTCAAATGTAATATTAAATATTTAAGAACGTAGAACCACTTGCTAATGAAAATAAAGCACAAAATAGGGCACAAATGGGCGCAAACCAAAAGCCCTACTCATTTGACTGCAAAATTTTTTAGGGTTGAATGCTCGATGCCTATAACTAGGGCTCAAAAGAAACCCCAAGAAACAAAAAAGGAGACCCTCAATTAAGTTTAAGGTTAGGGATTCCGCAAAAATCCCTTTATTTATACCCTATGATAAAACCTAAACAATGGAAAAACCAGAAAACAAATGAAAATAAAATAAAAGAAAAACCCCTAATTACACCCACAAAAATGGGGAAAGGGATTTACCCAAAAAATATGTCGCATGTGTTGGCCAAGAGATGCTTCAAAAATTCCAAGCTAGCAACCAAATTTTACTTCAAACACACAAATTTATAGGCTTAGAAACTCACTCATAGAGGTTCTCTTGGGAATAAGTTTAATTGATCGGTGGTTAAAATGGCCCTTGAAAGGTCCTTTTTTTATAGATTGATCGGGAAAGAAAATATAAATGCAGTGTACGACCCTAGGTAAAAATAAAGGTTTTGTATTCTTATGTTTGGGCATCCAATCTCCATAATAAAAAATGCATTATGAAAACCAAGAATCTGAAGTCCAAACAAAATTGTGGTAAAAGATGGAAAACTTTGGGATCTTGGACCCCGGAGGAGAACAAAGAAAAATAAACAAAGTAAGAGAAAGAAAAGTGAAACGAAAAAAGAAAAAAGAAAAAAGGGGACCCAACATGTTTCTTGGGGAACACTTTAGGGATGGGTATGTAGAGCATAACAAAAGGTGACTCAATGGGAAAAATGCCTTATGTAATTTAGGTCTCCATGATCTAATAGGAGGGTGAAAAAATATTGCTACTGTCATTTAGCGTAAGTGTTCAACATCATTATTCCAAATTTTGAGAGGGCTCGGGCCAAAGAGGATCGAAGCATCTTTTCAATTGAACATGTCATGTGTGATTTGAGAAGAGATCGATTATTTATTCAAACCTCCAAGAAGAAAAGAGATGACACTCACGTGAGAAACCGTTTCCTCCTTTTTCCATACGGCTACCATGCAATGAGATACCTCAATCCTTAATCCTTCATGAATTTTTTTTAATTCCTTTATTGGGATAATTTGGGAGGTACTCCTTTCACCGAGCTTTATAATTTTACTTGCGCTGGCAATAACTCTTTCACCAAACCATCATTTTGATATTTGGGATGAAAGGACTCGAGGTCCCATAGGAGCACATAAGTTTCAATTTGTTGGGTTCAATTTTATTATTGTTCATCTGCACCCTTCAATAGATTTTTTTCATTCATCGTTCTATCTTAAATTAAATGAGGTAGATAGCTTCTCAAATCATTGTCTACCTTTCACTTTGTTAGGGTTTTTTCTTGCAGAATCTGTATAAGCATCAATGCTTGACCCTATGACTCCCAACTTCTTATTCCAGCAAGTAAAAACACTAATTAATGAGGATTTGATCCTCCTTCTACCTCGAGCTCCACAGACTCGGGCAGGTGTACCTCCTCAGACTCACTGCTTCACAATGAAATCCTACAGTGAGTTAGGGGTTCTTGCAATAATCTACTAATGTATTTTGCTGCAACCGATGCAAAGCTTAGAAAGCCAGTCCATGATAGTAACAAAAGTAAACAATAATTGCAGAAAAATGGCAATTGTGACAAGGATATTCATCCTTCTTCTCTTCGAGTTTAAAACTCAGGCAGGCTAACCTATTAGATTAAATTATTCAATGAATCACTAACAATGTCTGTACTATTCAATACAGATTCTGAGCATTCATGTTCATAAACAAAAAATGGAAAATAATTTGATTTTAAATGATTGATGGTAAGGACTGCAAAACCTGCAAAGACCAATGCCTTATCTAGTGGGCAACAGAGTCATACAAACGTACATCAACAAAATTTACTTAATGGAATAACAAATAGAATACCTTATAGTCTATATGCAGCTCAGATAGAATGCCTTACAGACTATCTTATCATCCCCATACTACTATATCAAATCCTCATAAAAATGTTTATCCCTCTGAAATCACTCATAAGACTAACTCCTTTCTTGAAGGAAACTCATATGTAATTGCATAGTTACCTTGTAACCAACATATTCAGAATGCCTTACAAACTAAACATACAAGGGCATCAAAAAAATATAAAGAGACAACAATAATATGGAACAGGAACTGCACTGTGTTTTAGTAAGATATTTATGCTTCAATACATCTAGAATGACAAAAAAACTCAAAAAATATAACCCTAGAATTAGAAAGCTGCCTTGCATTATTAATTTTACCATCCCTATTACAATGGAGAAGAAACCAAATATAGGAGAAAGAAAAAAAAAAAAATCAGTCACCGACACCTGTCTTCTCGTCAAAAATATCTGCAACTTCTTCTAACTAAAACTGCAAGAATCTGATTTGATATGCCCTCAAATGGTCTTCAAAATCAGAATCCTCATTCCGAGACCTTTTCGATGATATATGATACTTGGCATTTTGGATAAAATTCCCCATGAACCATTAAAAAGAGTTTGTCTTCCCGTGCACATTTCCAGATTAATTTTGAAATATTTATGCCTTTTTCAATAGTCAAACTATTGAGTTGAAATGATTTTATTTAAAATCTGCATACTTTACCTTTTATCCTTATTAATCCTAGATTAAACCAGCTTGTGACACTTGTCACTCAGGCTTAATGGCTTGTAGGCTAGATGTTGAGCACTTTACCATTAAGCCATTACGTCAACCATAGGATCTCTTTCAACTTGCACACCCTTTAATTCTTCCTTTTTGGGATGAATTTATTTAAATATTTCAATTAATCCCAGATTTAACCAGCTCTTGCCACTTGTCAATCAGACTTAATGGCTTATAGGTTAGATGTTGAGCATCTTCCCTTTAAACCATTAAGTCAACCCTAGGATCTCTTTCAACTTGCAAGTTCTTTAACCTTTCCTTTGTTGAGATGAATTTATTTTAAATTTCAAATTAATCTCCTCTTGCCACTTGTCAATCAGACTTAATGGCTTAATGGTTAGATGTCATGCATCTTTTCCTTAAGCCATTAAGTCAACCCTAGGATTTCTTTGAACTTGCACACTTTTTAATTTCTTTGTTGAAATAAAATCAATTTAAATTTTATTTAAATCTGCACATTTTACCAAATTGTGCCAAGTGTCATCTTCTGATTGGTCTGCAGGTCCACTGGGAGCCATGTGTCATCTTCTGATTGGTTTGTAGGTCCACTGGGCGCCATGTGCCATCTCTTGTTTTTGCTCCAAAATAATGGGGCCCACCATGCACTTTAAAATCCAGTCAAGAGGCCCACCAAATGGCCTCTTGGTTATTTCTTCACATTATAATGTAAGTGCTTTGGTATATAAATACTAAAAACTTTCGCAACACCATGCATGTGGGATATATCTCTGTGCAATTTTTTCAACTTCTGAGAGTTTCCAGCAAGTGTTGCTCACCAATGGTATCATTTTATGGCTTATAAATACATTCATTTTTCTCCATGTAGCTGGGCGCCCTTCTTATGGATTCACTTTGCAATTTAAATCTTTTAAAAACTTTAAAAACCTCCTCTTTGGCTGATTTCAACATGCTCTTTGCTGCTATTTTTTTTGCATACTTTTAATAAAAAAATTTCAAATCTCCTCCATAGAGGGCTGCCTCCCATACCTTGGATTCATTTTTCTATATTTTTTTGGTTTTAAATAAACTCAATCTTCCCCTCTCAAGCTTGGCGCACCACTACTTCGCTGGTTTTGTCTTTGTTTTTCAAGCTTCTTGAAAGCTTCCAGTAATTTCTGCTCATCTATGGCACCATTTTAATGTTGTTAAAGACTTCCATATTGCTCTAAGGAGCTGGGCACCCCTTCCTATGGATGCAAATTTGCATTTTAGAAGCTAAAAAAACTTTAAAAACCTCCTTTCTTGCTTGGCGCAACACTTCTAGATTGCTGGTTTGTATTTTGCATTTTAAAGTTTTAAATAAAAACTTTAAAACTCCCCTTTCCATTACTGATTTGTCTTTGAAACAAACGATATTAAAACCCCTCTTTTTCTGGTTTCAATTTGCATTACAAAGTTTATAAAAAAAAATGCAATCCTCCCTCCAAAGAATTTTATTTCCATCCTCTGAATGCTGGCCCCATATGCTTTTGTCCATTTGCCGATTAAAGCTTTTTACAAATACATTTTTAAATGCTGATTCTAACATACTCTTAAAAGTTCACCGGCTTTAGAAAATGCTCTTTCTATTCTGGTGCAAACCATTTTATAATCAACCCACACAATAAAACACTAGCGACCATTTTAAAACAACTTTTAAAGTTCAGCAAATCGACTTCATTATTGGTAAGTAGCCTCCATATCAACCTTTGAAAACTGACAAAATAATGCTTTGCAACCATGGGGTCCGAAAAATACATTCTTCTCTAGAATATGAAAAATTATCATTAATTGGACGGGCTTGGAAAACACTTAGGCCCAAAGATAATAATATGCAAAGTATGCCACTTCGTTATATCCGCAATCCGCGGAATTCAAACTTGTGCAAACCCTGCCAAAGGTGCCACTTGAAAATTTATCATATCACCTCTTGAAGACCTATTTCTTGGAGAAATAATTCATTCATCCTCATCAAATACACATGAAAAATGGTTTGGCCAGATTCATCCTTAGGTACAAGATGTAACTGTTCAAACTTAGCAATTCAGAAAAATAGTGTAAGCGCAAAATGCTGAATCAACATAAACTTCATCTGAATCAGTCATTGAAAGAATAGCAAGATATGCTCTGAGACATCACCATAAGATCAATTAGTAAAATTACATGCCATGATAATTATTCCACAATTGGTTCTTGAAAACAAATCTCATAAAATGACCCTTCAGTTTACTCCAATTCTGCTCTGTACTGCAAACTGCACAAACTGCCTCTCAAAACTGACTTTGAAAACTCATCAATTGAAATCTTCATGAATTGGAATCTTGGGTATTTATTCAATCCCTTAAAAGGAAAATGAATCCACAATTAGCTCACTCACAAAACCATAAGCTAGAAAACCAACAAGCACCAAAGTCAGCCTATTAGAAACATTCTGGAATAAAATAGTGAAATATGCAGAAGTCTGGTTTGGAAATGGCTTAAGAAAGTGACCAGATGGATTGGTTAAGGTCCAAGAATCTTCAGGAAAGTACACCTCCAAGTATAAAATGAAAAATAACTCTCAATTGTTCTTTACCTGGAACCGGGTGCAAACTGGGAGACCTCCAAGTAGGCTACCTGGAAAACTGCATTTCATCATTTGGAAAATTGATAGAAAATGCAAACGGAATGTGCTTAGCAAACTGACCAAACGGACTTTTCGTGACCTAAAGACAAAGGATCAAGACGTATTTGACCTATGTAATATAGTACAAAAGGAATTTTTTCAATTAGGTCACAAGGTCAAAACTTACAATTGGTCAAACAGGGGTACTCAGAAATCAGGGCAGAACAAAAAAACAAGATATCTCTAGAAGACCAACTTTGAGGGATCAGAAAACCTATCAAACAAACTAGAAATAACTTAGAATTTGAAATATAGGCTCTCTGATATGCATGGTCAACATTTCCAAAATGGTGACCCATGAAACTCAATTAAACACAAGTTATTCAAATGCAAACCGGGCCCGTTACAACAAATCGAAACTTGGGCAGAAATGCAAAATGGACAAGTGCTCAAAACAAGACATCACTAAAGGACTCAAAACTTGAATCTGATGATCTGGGATGTCTTCTTATGCCTAAAAAAGAGTGATGAATACCTGATATGTATGAAAAAATTCAAAATTGCATTTGGGCAAATAGGCTCAAAAAGCACTTATAGGGGGTCAAAATGCAAAGCACTAACAAGGTACTCAAAAACCCTTGTTGTATTTTTGAGTCCCAACAGTGGCTTTGACTGGGGACGCATGCCATGCAGGCATGCAGAGAATTCAAAATCATTTGTAGAAGCAGATCACCTCAAAAACAAGTCAGACTTTCTCTTCTCTCTTATTTCTCCTTTCTCTCTTCAATCTCTCATTTCTCTCCAAAATAGGAAACCTCTTTATTCGAAAGCAAACACACCGCACAACTAAAGGGAAAGAAACTATACAACATGTACATTATTTACAAAAAGCCTCAAACCTTTTCACAACTAAAATCAACACTTGCCTCTATCAAAAATCTGATTTTCTTCTTGGCATACAAATATCAAAATGAAAATGTACTTGTACTTCTACTGTTCAAATTCATAAGGAATCATAAAAATGAAGAATGCCTCATTCGTAATTCCTTTCATGCCTTTAGAGGTTCTTCCATCAGAATCAACATAACCCAAAGTATGAAACTCATCCTTCATATCAGCAAACATCAGAAAATGTGAACCATGACAATGAGGAAATGCATTACCATAAGAAACACCAAACTCCACTTGCATTACCCCTTCATTATTCAGGTGGTCCATAAAGAAACTAAATGACTCATACTCGCATAAGCCATGGATACCAAAATTTGGAAAAAACTTAAGATGGAAAGTATCAACATGTTTCTCAAAACATGGATTGGAAACTTCTTCCACTTGCAAATTACCCACATGGTCACAAGGGGCCAGCCAATCAACATCATAGTCCTTCTCACTACATGGAATAATGAACCCATCAAATGCACATTCAAACTCACAATGATTTTTTTCCCAGGAAGAGATACATTTTGATTTTTTACTACATACTGACACATTTTCAACATCAGAATCAGAGTAAATCAAATCTAAAAACTCCATATATTCCTCAAACAAAGGATTAACAACACCGTGTTTTTCTCCCATATGAACATGGTAACATAGAGATAGTTGATCCATATCAATGTCCTCAACAAATGCATGATTAGTAAAAACTTTGAAGACATTAGTACCCCTGCTGTCATAATCACTGTCATAATCATTTTCAGCATATGATTCAAAATCAAAGATATCACTATAAGTAGATTCAACACTTCTATCATTAGGCAAAGAAGTGGATGACAAATTCATACTACCTTCTTCAACTGGAGGAGATGGGAAAGGACACCAATCGTCCTCAAGTTTCTCATCATGTGTAAGATTTTCATTACACAAACAAACCATATACTTCAATTGATCATCATTAAATGAAGGGATTTCAAAAACACACTCATCTAGCACTTTACCCTTTGACTGAAAAGACTCAACTAATTGATCTTTACTCTGATTTTCATCCATAATATCATGATAAAGTTGCAAGATAGTATCATAATCCATCTCATAAGGGAGACCATCATTTACTATCCATTTTTCCTTAATTTTTGACACCAAATCCACTTCAAATCTCTTGATACCAAACTCATTTATATCATGCTGATGTAAAAGATTATTTTCAGAATTGGTGAAGATACTCTTACCTTCACATGCTAATTTTCATTCACTTCCACAAATGCTCTTATCTTCCCATGCTATACTCGGCTCACAGAACGGACCAGCATTCTCCAACATATCATACTCTTGCGGGACATAGGTTTCAGCATCCTCTTGATCCTCATAAGAGTGTAAAACATACACATCCTCTTCAACATTGAAAACATTGTTAGTATCATTGCATCTAGGATCAAAATGAGAGGGTGTTTCTGATATAACCTTGTAAGGCAAAGATTCATTGAGAGAGTCAGCATCATAAGTATTTGAAACATCATTCATTGGTAATATTTCTTGGACATATGTATTTCTGTCTTCATTAAAAGTTTCTTTCGTATGAAACAAAGGATAATTAACCATACATCTATTCAAATATGAATTCAAGACCTGATTAGAAACCAAAGTAGAGGTATAAATACACCTACTTGGATTTTCAAACCTTTCACAATACTCTTGTCCATTCTCAAATGTATTTTGGCGGCAAATCCCTCTAGAGAAATGGTTCTTTGTCAATCCGTACTTGGCATTGTTTTCAATCTCTATTGCTGTCCTAAAAGCTTGATGTAAAGTCTTAGGTTCTTTGTCTCTCAACCTATAACTCATCTTCTTGTCAAATGCATCAAAGTAAACCACAACACACACATGATCTTGAGGTCTATTTCTTTCAGGTATTTCATGCAAAGCTCTTGCAAATCTGATATTGAAATCAGGAACTAATTCATCTTCTTTAATCTTAATATTCAACCAATCAATAAATACATCGCTAAAATTTATTCTCTCACCAAATTGTTCCATGAAGGCAACATGCAATTCATACCAAGAAGAAATTGAACAAGTTGGTAAAAAAGAAAACCAGTCCCTAGCATCATCTTTCAAAGTTTGGACAAATAAATTCATGTATATATCTTCATACTTTATTTCAAAGTCACCCAATAAATCAATGAACATTTGAACATGATGCCTCGCTAAAACAACTTGATCTCCACAAAATTTTGGCAAATAATCTCTGATTTCATGAGGCACATCATGTGGAAAATCTTTAATGCCATCAAAACACAATGGCTCATACCTCTTGGTATGAAAGGATTTTGGACAACCCTCGCGGGTCTGAACTTTAGATGAAATTTTTTTTGACATCTCACTAACTTGAACACACCTCTTTCCTAGTGCTGAAAACACTCAATAGAGGAAATCCTTTTAAATCACTTAGTTCTCATGAAATAAAAACACATGAGAAGTAGAATACCTTTGATGTTGCTACTAAGATACTCTTTCACGGCCAACAGAAGTAAACTCACTCAAAAAACCATCTAATATTTTATCCTTCCTTGCCAAAACAAACTGACAAGGGCTCCAAATCTGCAAACAATATACTGCAAAATCTTTGAAATTTTACATGTAAATCAATGCCAATGGGCTGCACAAGAATTCAGAGTCGCCACCCACAAATATGTGGGATTAAAATTCACAAACCGGTCAAGAAATGGACAATAGACAATTAGTCATTACAAACTTTACAACAATCCATTTCTCCCTAGTAGAGTCACAATTTTGTTAGGGCTTTTTCTTGCAGAATCTGTATAAGCATCAACACTTGACCCTATGACTCCCAACTTCTTATTCCAACAAGTAAAAACACTAATTAATGAGGATTTAATCCTCCTTCTACTTCGAGCTCCACAGACTCAGGCAGGTGTACCTCTTGAGACTCACTGCTTCACAATGAAATCCTATAGTGGATTAGGGGTTCTTTCAATAATCTACTAATGCCTTTTGCTGCAACCGATGAAGAGATTAGAAAGCCAATCCATGATATTAACAAAAGTAAACAATCATTGCAGAAAAATGGCAAATGTGACAAGGATATTCATCCTTCTTCTCTTCGAGTTTAAAACTCATGCAGGCTAACCTATTAGATTAAATTCTTCAATGAATCACCAACAATGTCTGTACTATTCAATATAGATTCTAAACTTTCATGTTCATAAATAGAAAATGGAAAATGACTTGATTTTAAATGATTGATGGTAAGGACTGCAAAACCAGAAAAGACCAATGCCTTATCTAGTGGGCAACAGAGCCATACAAATGTACATCAACATAAACTACTTAATGGAAACACAAATAGAATGCCTTACAGTCTATATGCAGCTCAGATAGAATTCCTTATAGACTATCTTATCATCCCCATACTACTGTATCAAATCCTCATACAAATGTGTATCCCTCTAAAATCACTGATAAGACTGACTCCTTCCTTGAAGGAAACTCACAAGTAATTGCACAGTTACCTTGTAGCCAGCATATTCAGATTTTCTTACAAACTAAACATACAAGGGCATCAACAAAATATAAATAGACAACAATAATATGGAACAGGAACTGCACTATATTTTATTAAGATATTTATGCTTCAATACATCCAGAATGGCAAGAAACTCAAAAAATATGACCCTAGAATAAGGAAGCTGCTTTGTAGCATTAATTTCACCATCCCTATTACAATGGAGAAGAAACCAGATATAGGAGAAAGAATAAAAACAAAATCAGTCATCGACACCTATTTGCTCCTCAAAAATATCTGCAACTTCTTCTAACTGAAACTGCAAGAATCTGATTTGATATGCCCTTAAATAGTCTTTAAAATTAGAATCCTCATTTTGAGACCTTTCCGATGATATATGATACTTGACATTTTGGATAAAATTTTCCCCCTGAACAATTAAAAAGAGTTTGCCTTCCCGTGCACATTTCCAGATTAATTTCAAAATATTTATGTCTTTTTCAATAGTCAAACTATTGAGTTGAAATGATTTTATTTAAAATATGCATACTTTACCTTTTATCCTTATTAATCCCAGATTAAACCAGGTTGTGACACTTGTCACTCAGGCTTAATGGCTTATAGGTTAGATGTTGAGAACTTTACCATTAAGCCATTAAGTCAACCATAGGATCTCTTTCAACTTGCACACCCTTTAGTTCTTCCTTTTTGGGATAAATTTATTTAAATATTTCAATTAATCAAAGATTTAACTAGCTCTTTCCACTTGTCAATCAAACTTAATGGCTTATAGGTTAGATGTTGAGCATCTTCCCTTTAAGCCATTAAGTCAACCCTAGGATCTCTTTGAACTTGCAAGTTCTTTAACCTTTCCTTTGCTGAGATGAATTTATTTTAAATTTCAAATTACTCTCAAATTTCATCTTCTCTTGCCACTTGTCAATCAGACTTAATGGCTTAATGGTTAGATGTGTCATCTTTTGATTGGTCAGTATGTCCACTAGGCGCCATGTGTCATCTCTTATTTTTGCTCCAAAATAATGGGGCCCACCATGCACTTAACAATCCAACCAAGAGGCCCACCAAATGGCCTCTTGGTTCTTTCTTCACATTATAATGTAAGTGCTTTAGTATATAAATACTAAAAAAATTCACAGCACCATGCATGTGGGATATATCTTTGTGCAATTTTTTCAACTTCTGAGAGTTTCCAGCAAGTGGTGCTCACCAATGGTATCATTTTATGTCTTATAAATACATTCATTTTTCTCCATGTAGCTGGACACCCTTCTTATGGATTCACTTTGCAATTTAAATCTTTAAAAAACTTTAAAAACCTCCTCTTTGGCTGATTTCAACATGCTCTTTGCTGATGTTTTTTTTTGCATACTTTTAATGAAAACTTTTTAAATCTCCTCCATAGAGGGCTGCCTCCCATACCTTGGATTCATTTTCTATGTTTGTTTGGTTTTAAATAAATTCAATCTTCCCCTCTCAAGCTTGGTGCACCACTACTTCACTAGTTTTGTCTTTGTTTTTCAAGCTTCTTGAAAGCTTCCAGTAATTTTTGCTCATCTATGACACCATTTTAATGTTCTTAAAGACTTCTATATTGCTCCAAGGAGCTGGGTGCCCCTTCCTATGGATGCAAATTTGCATTTTATAAGCTAAAAAAACTTTAAAAACCTCCTTTCTTTCTTGGCGCAGCACTTCTGGATTGCTGGTTTGTATTTTGCATTGTAAAGTTTTAAATAAAAACTTTAAAAATCCCCTTTCCATTGCTGACTTGTCTTTGAATCAAAAGATATTAAAGCCCCTCTTTTTCTAGTTTCCATTTTCATTATAAATTTTATAAAAAACAATGCAATCCTCCTTCCAAAGAATTTCATTTCCATCCTCTGAATGTTGGCCCCATGTGCTTTTGTCCATTTGCCGATAAAATCTTTTTACAAATACATTTTAAAATGTTGATTCTAACATACTCTCAAAAGTTCACCAGCTTTAGAAAATGCTCTTGCTATGCCGGTACAAACCATTTCATAATCAACCCACAAAGTTAAACACTGGCGAGCATTTTAAAACAACTTTCAAAGTTTTGCAAATCAGCTTCATTATTGGTAAGTAGCCTCCATATCAACCTTTGAAAATTGACAAAATAATGCTTTGCAACCATGGGGTTCGGACAATACATTCTTCTCCAGCATATGAAAAATTATCATTAACTGGATGGGCTTGGAAAACACTCGGGCCCAAAGATAATAATATGCAAAGTATGTCACTTCGTTATATCCGCAATCCGCAGAATTCAAACTTGTGCAAACCCTGCCAAAGGTGCCACTTGGAAAGTCATCATATCACTTCTTGAAGATCGGTCGCTTGGATAAATAATTCATTCATCCTCATCGAATACACATGCAAAAGGGCTTGGCCAGATTCATCCTTAGGTACAAGATGTAAATGTTCAAACTTAGCAATTCAGAAAAATAGTGTAAGCGCAAAATGCTTAATCAACATAAACTTCATCTGGATCAGTCATTGAAAGACTAGCAAGATATGCTCTGAGACTTCACCATTAGATCAATTAGTAAACTTACATTCCATGAGAATGATTCCACAATTGTTTCTTGAAAACAACTCTCATAAAATGACCATTCAGTTTACTCCAATTCTGCTCTGTACTGCAAACTGCACAAACTGACTCTCAAAACTGACTTTGAAAACTCATCAACTGAAACCTTCATGAACTGGAATCTTGGGTATTTATTCACTCCCATAAAAATAAAATTAATCCACAATTATCTCACTTAGAAAACCATAAGGTGAAAAACCAACAAACACCAAAGTCAGCCTATTAGAAACATTTTGGAATAAAATAGTGAAATATGTAGAAGTCTGGTTTGGAAATGGCTTAAGAAAGTGACTAGATGGATTGGTTAAGGTTTAAGAATATTCAAAGAAGTACACCTCCAAGTCTACAATGAAAAATAACTCTCAATTATTCTTTACCTTGAACCGAGTGTAAACTAGGAGACCTCCAAGCAGGCTACTTGGAAAACTGTATTTCATTATTTGGCAAATTGATAGAAAATGCAAACAGAATGGGCTTAGCAAACTGACCAAATGGACTTGTTGTGACCTGAAGACAAAGGATCAAGAAGTATTTGACCTCTGTAATATAGTCCAAAAGGAATTTTTTCAATTAGGTCACAAGGTCAAAACTTACAATTGGTCAAACACAGCTACTCAGAATTCAGGGCAGAACAAAAAAAAACAAGATATCTCTAGAAGACCAACTTTGAGGGATCATAAAACCTATCAAACAGACTAGAAATAACTTAGGATTTTAAATATAGGCTCTCTGATATACATACTCAACATTCTCAAAATGGTGACCCATGAAACTCAATTAAACGTAAGTTATTCAAATGCAAACCGGGCCCGTTACAACAAATTGACACTTAGACATAAATGCAAAATGGACAAGTCCTCAAAACAAGACATCACAAAAGGACTCAAAACTTGAATTTGACGATCGGGGATGTCTTCTTATGCCTAAAAAAGAGTGATGAATACCTGATATGCATGAAAAAATTTAGAATTGCATTTGGGCAAATAGGCTCAAAAAGCACTTATAGGGGGTCAAAATGCAAAGCACTAACAAGGTACTCAAAAACCCTTGTATTTTTGAGTCCCAACACACTTTCCAAATCTTCCATACTCAATGCTTCTCCATTTTCCTTTTTCATCAATACTTTGGACCTACCTTGGATGAATGTAGAATTAGGTATTACACACAACAGTGGATACCAAACTTGCAAAATGCATAAGGAAAATCTCCCTATGGTTTGATCACTTAACATGTCAGACATACCAGTCCTACGAGACAAAAAAAGGAAACTGAGACAAAACAATAGAGGAAAAAAAAGAAACTACAAAAAGAGAAAGGATATAAAAATATACTAGGGGGGAATAGACCAGGCACTGGGGTATTTACATCAGGGACACTATACATAAAATACATAGAATACAAGAGGCATAATCTTACATCCTACTCAAAGTAGTTCTTCAATAACTTCCCATTGACTGGTAACATGACAAGCTCTCTAGTTAAGGAATTGATGTTGTACATATTGGACCCAAAAATAGCATTAATTTGGTATGGTCCTAACCAGATCCTTTGAAACTTGGTTTGATCTCCCTTCTTCTCTATGACATTTTCCCAAAGAATTATGGGGTTGGCGATCCACAAGGCCTTGTATTGGGCTCTTTTGTCAAACCATCTCCTACCGACAACTCGGTGCTTAGAAAAATGTTTGAGGGCATCATCCCTCTTTTCTTCCAATTGGAGAAGGTTGAGGAGGCGTACCTCCACAATGTTTTCTTCATTATCAATTCTTGAATGAAATGCAAGATCAATAGTTGTATGCTCACGGGGAAAATAGGCATATACACAAGATAGTGTGGGGGGGGTCAGAGAGAAACCTTGAATTGTATGTGGTCTGCCCATAAGGAATACTTTAAATTTTGATAATAGTCTCAGGGGTTATTTTATAGAAGACATTTGATAACCTTGAGGAGGTTCTTGTTGGTGGACTCTGCCACTTTGTTACTCTAGGAAGTGAATGACTACATCCATTGTACTATTTTTTCATGCTATAGCTTTGATCCATCTTGTGTAGTAATTTTTTACAGTGAGGATATGCTTATGACTAACAAAAGAGTTGGGGTTGAGTACCCCAATGAATTCCAATGCCCATTGGGCAAAGGGTGTCACCTCATAAATTGGCTGAAGTGGCATTGTGGGGTTTTGCACTTTGGAAGAAGAGGTTTATTAATACTATAAGGTCCAATATTACTAAGAGGGGGGTGTATCAGTAATCTATCAGATCTGAAACTTTTCACAATTCATTCAACACCATAAACCACATTCATCAACTTTAAACCTTATGCATGCAATAAACAAAGCAACCAAACAATCATCCACACATGCAACAATGTAACACTCGTATTTTTATCGTGGAAAACAAAACTAAGGGTGAAAAAATGGTAGGGATTAGCACCAATAAATATTTTCATTCTTTTTAAATGTTCCATGTTAAAGGCCTAGCCTTGTTAGGAGCTTATAATGATACCCAGTTAGGAGGCGATCCTGTTAGGATTCACCTGGTTAAGGGATTTGCATCTAGCGCTGTTAGGAGATTTACCCTGTTAGGAGTAACCTTGTTAAAGGATTTCAAACCCTATCTAAAGATCCACCATGTTAAAGGATTTACAAATCAGATCTGTTAAAGTCTACCCGGTTAAGGGATTTTCTTGCAAAAAATATTAGGAATCAACAAGTAAAATGATTTGGGTGTAGCATGCCTCCTCTACTTATTTAGATCTAATTAAGCACAACACATCTGCTTCTTGTAGATAATATTCTCTCTTCACTCGACCACACCTTTTCATCCATGATTTACACTTGCATTATACAACACTTTGCATATAAATACAATACAATTTTATTAGGGCATTTATCCACCATACAAAATTTATTAAAATCTTCCCCACTCAATCCTTAAACCCTAAAAAATATTATCAATCTATAACAATCAATTAAAAATTCAAGTCATCCTTTAGATCCATCACATATTCTATTTAAATCATTAACAATCAAGCCCTTTTGAGTTCTTCAACCTGCTTCCAAGCCCTGATTAAATCTGATCACCTTGATCAATGAAATAGTAATTAATCATTACAAATATGTTATGCTACCTCACCTTGACACGTGGATCATAGAAAGATCCACTACAACTGATTGCAACATCACCGCTCACCGATCTAGCATCAAGCCCTCAAACGTGTTCAAACATTTTCTAACTTTTGCACAAAACAATCTTCTGTCAACAGAAACTATAACTTGCAGTAATCCAATCCTTTTACGATCATAGGATCAAAAAAATATCTTAGTAAAGATAAAAAAAATCATGAGCACAACACTTGAATCCATACCAATTTGATAGAACAATCAAATCAGTCATTGTTAGTTACTGATTATTCTTCTATATGCCTGGTTTCCCTTCAATCAATCATAACTTGATCTATTATTGTTTCTAGCTTACACGATCATGCATAATCTATCTAGAGACATCCCTGAGTCTCCAATAATGATCACACACTCCAATTCTTACTAAAACACATAATTATCTGTAGTCATATTTGGAAGAACATCAAGAACACAATCAACAAACACAACGCCAAGTTGACATCAATGGCAACACAATAAATGTTCTTCCTATCATCAAACTTGTACCAATAAAAACTCAAAAAATTATGCATCATTTATGCCAAAAAGGCTTGACATGTGTGTAAATTCCATACGTGGTTATGGACGTCTTTAAATATTTGGGGCCAGTAGTAATCAAACTAGAGAATTTGATGAGTCATAGAATTGACAGAGCCATGTTTGGTTCCAAACTGTCCATAGAAATCTTCAACCATCTTTTGTGCTTCTTGGGGATCCAGGCATCAGAGATAGATGCCTTCAAATTTTCTTTGAAACATGGTTCTTTTCTTTACCATGAAGTGGGTTCTTTTAATCCTAAGCACATGGTGTTTAGCGGGGGTGATTCCTTCACGACATTTTTTATTGAGAATCAAGTACATTAGGTCAGCATACTGGGGATCTTGGGTGAAAGAATCAATAGTGTATTGTTGACATTCAATTTGCAGACCAACCTCAATCATGGTCTGGGAGAGGCCTTTCCTAAAAATGAGTCTCATGGGTTGCATCTCTATGTCATACTCCTGGAGAATGGCCATCCATTTCCCATGATGTTCTCCTATTTTACTCTGTAGGAGAAATGATTTAACAGCTTGATCGAGCACAATGACGTGTACCTTACTCATGAGGATGTAATGTCTGAATTTTTTTACCACCCAAAGTAGGGTGAATGCTTGTTTTTATCAGTTAGATTTTATGATTTTTTCATTCTTAAAGGGGGAGGTCATGAAAGTTATAGGTTACTCCTCCCCATCTATTATTTGGGTTAATACGACAGTGGAAGAATGCACAGAAATGAAGGAATATATGTAAAAAGGGAGGGTATAGTTAGGGCTTGTGAGCATAATTTCCTCCATGATGACATTCTTAATCTAAATGAAATCATCCTTAGATTCCTAACTCCACTCAATCTTAATGTCCTTCATCATGTTGTTTAGGGGTTTTACTACTTTAGTAAAGCTAATGATGAAGTGACGGAAAAATTTGATCTTACCAAAGAAACACCACAATTCATTTTTACTACTAGACATTTGCAACTTGATAAATGCCTCCAATCAGTCTAGGTCAATGGCTATTCCTTTCTTAGAAAAAATATGAGTGAGTAATTTTCCTTTGGTGACCCTAAATATACAGTTCTTGGGGTTAAGATAAATTTTGTAAGTATGACATCTCTCAAATATGTTCACTATATTGGCAGAGTGTTCATGTCGGTCATGAGTGAAAACTATCAAATCATCCATGTAGATGATTATGTATCTATTGACCAACCCATCGAATGTGATGTCCACTGCCTTTTGGAACATGGCTCCGACACTAATAAGACCGAAGGGAATTCTTCGGTATGCGAAGGTATCCCACTTGGTACTTAAATTTATTTTAACCTGATCCTCATAATTTACCATGATTTTATTGTAATTGGAGTAGTTGTCTAAGAAGGACATGATTTGGGATCCATTTATGATCTAAAGCACCTCATCAAATGAGGGTAGTCCTTTTTTAAATCCTTATTTAGGTTTTAGAAATTGACACACAATTGGATCTCCTCCCTCTTCTTCCCAATCGGGACCAAGCTGGGCACCTAGGTGGTCTGCCTGATTGGAAAGATGACCCTTGTGGATAATAGTTTCTTCACTTCCTAAAAAATTAGGGGTTCAATTAGGGGGTTGAGTTGTCTTTATTTCTACCTAAATGGACTAGCATCAACTTTAAGGGGGATCATGTGGATCATAATGGAGGCATCATAGATCATGATGTCCTCATATCCCCATGCAATGACATCTATGTATTCTTTGAGGATATTTTCCCTCTATTGGGGAGAAAAGGATGTACCTATGTACATGTGTTTGTCTTCTCCTTCTATTCCCAGGTTAACCTTCTCATATTTTCCATCTTTGGATGATTGGTGAATATTTTCCTTGATCCGAGGGTCCGAGTTGAAGATGCACTCTAGGGCCACCATCCCCCCATTTCTTTTTTGGCTAGCTCTCTTTCTAGCAGAAGGAACATTCCTTTCAGATTTGAAAAAAGGTGGCTTCTCCATCCTGAGATGGAGGATTAAATTTTGGAATGGTGGGACATTCATATTTATGGTACTGTCATGTCCAGGGTTGTTAAGAAGCTTAAATTTGTTAATAATAAATTTATAACATGAAATAAGGAAGTCTTTGGTCACATCTTATAGTCTAAGTCCATTATTCAATCAGATCTCAAAGACCTACAAGAAATTATTGAGGATGGATTACTTGAGGAAAACAAGCCTCAAGAGAGCACAATGCTGGCAGATTACCATAATATTGTTTCTAAAGAGGAATTTTTCAGGAACCAAAGATCGATGGCTCTTTGGTTAAAAAATGGGGATAAGAACACCTACTTCTTTCATCTGACAACCCAAAAACATAAAGCAGCTAACATAATTTCCTACCTTTCAAAAAACCAAGGTAAGATAGAGGAGGAGATTAAGGAGGAGTTTTCAAATTATTTTTTTTCTCTCCTTCGGCCAACCCTCTCTTTGGTGGATCAAGATAACCTGTTATCGTCCATTCCGAGTCAGATTGATAGGGAGACCAATGCTAAGATCAAAGTGAACCCTTCCTAGAAGGAGATAAAATAATGTGTTTTCTCCTTTGAAGGTGATAAATCTCTAGGGCCAGATGGCTTCCCTCTATTCTTCTAAATTTTTTTGCATATTATGGATAAGGATGTTTTTTCTGTGGTAAAAGAGTTCTTTGGCTCGAGGTCTCTTTTGAGAGAAGCCAACTCCACTTTATTGTTCTCTTTCCCAAAAGATCTGGTGTGGATTCGGTGGAAGGCTTTAGACCTATCAGTCTCTGAAACTCTTTCTATAGGATTATTTCTAAAGTTCTCATGATCAGGATTCTCTCGATCCTCCCAATTGTTATCTCCCCCCAATAGAATGGCTTTGTTCCTGGAAGACAACTTCTAGACTCCATAATATCTGTCCATGAAAATATCCATTTGTTGGAGGCATCTCAAAAGTAGGGATTCCTCATGAAATTGGATTTATCTAAAGCCTGCGACAGGGTGTATTGGGCCTTCCTTTTCAAATTTATTTCTACTATGGGATTTGATTCAAAGGTCATCAACTCATTTCTACTACCTATTCTTTAATTATTGAACAATTCTTCTTCAAACTTCTTCTCTCCTTCTAGAGGCCTTCTGTAGGTAGACCTTATCTCCCTGATCCTTTTTTCTATTTTGGAAGAAATATTGGGAAGGTTGATCTCTAAATTTGTTCAGGATGGATTGTTTCAAGGTCTTCAACCATCTCCTCATAACCTCTCCTGCTCCCATGAACAGTTTATGGATGGTATAGTTCTCATGGAGTCTTCTACTATCAAGGAAGCTAGAAATCTAAAGATTTTTCTTTCTTCTTATACTAAAGCTTTTGGTCAACTAATCAATTAGAAATAGAGATCTTTGTTCTTTTTCAATACTACTGCTCCTAGACAATAGAGGGTGGATATTATCCTTGGCTATAATATTTTCCAGTTTCCCTCTATTTACTTGGGTCTCCCCATGGGTTCTAAACCGCTGGACTCCTTCTGAACTGGGATTATTGATAGATTTAATAGAAAACATGTTGGTTGGAAAGGTTCTCTCCTCAGCCAAGTTGGTAAAGTCATACTCCTCAAATATTCTCTCTAGAACCTACCAGTGTATGCTCTAAGTATTTTTTGCATTCTATCCAAGTTTGTAGATCTTATTGAGAAAATTTAGAAAAGATTTGTGTGGTTGAGTACAGAAGAGAAGAATCGTTTCCATATTTTTTTTTAATCTTGGGAGAATGTTTGTAGGCCAAAAAAATATGGCGGCTTAGGGATTAGAAGAATCATGGATATCAACCAAGATTTATTGGCCAAACAAATTTGGAGAATCTACGATGATGAGAAAGAATGGAACAAAATTCTTAAATTCAAATATGTCTATGCCTCCTCTGGGCTGGAGGACTAGGATCAATAAGGCTTAAGAACTGAGTGGGTGCAATGATCCTTTGTTGTAATTGAGGTTTGAATATGAAAATGTGATTAAGAATGCAATATCTAGGTCAAAGTAAGCAAGAAGGATGATTTCTAGCATACAAATACTACCAGAGTTCTGATAGAAAAATTATGCTATTAGAAACAGAACCCAAAGATAGTAATTGACTAGAAAATTTGATTTGGAGAAAAATTGGAGGAACCAAGTAGAATTTGGTAACTTGGTCTAAGACTAAGTTGAATAGGGAACTTGGTCGATTGGGGTGACTTTGTCCTAGTATTTTTGCCCATTTTTAGTCTTAAATTGTAGCTAGGGTCCCGCACTGTCCAGATCTGGTCACAGAATCAGCGCTAACTATTCTTGCACATAGAAAAGAGAGATTGTTGTGTGGAGAGGGGTTTGCTTCGGTCAAACTATGATCGAGAAATCAATCTTGAAATTGAAATGAAATATGCTTGAAAGGAAAGCATGTAAAGTATAACCTAGATTGGAAACATAAACTATCTCCTACCTTGATAGTGAAATGTCTCTTTGAATGTGATCAAAATTTTTTATGCAATAGCTTGACTTCACACAAAGACCTTAAAGGAAATCATGAAAGACATACCTTGCAAAATGAATGTTGTAGTTTTCCACAGATGCAAGGAGGGTCATTAGGAGGGGCCAAGGACACTCCCAGCTACCAAACCATCTTGCAGACACAATGCAAAAGCCAAACAATAGAGTGAGAGAAGAAAACAAAAAGATCATTTATATTAACTTGTTCAAAATCATTACATGCTGGGCTGTAAAGCCTTCCCAGTTTTAGCAATAATGTTAGAATAGTCCCAAAGGATAACTGAGAGGGGGGGGGGGTGAATCAGTCATTAGTAAATTCATTTCTTTTTTCTTCTTTAACTTTAGAATACAACAAAGTAAATGCATAATCAGATAACACAGTACTCAACACACAATTTGATTATGGGGAAACCAAATGGTAAAAACTCTGGTGGGAATTAGCACCCACAATAAACTATACTTATTTATAGTAATCCCTGTTAGAAGATATTTCAACCCTGTTAGGAGTTGTACTTTACAATAAAATAAGTATAGTGACCTGGTTAAGGGTCGGACCCTGTTAGGAGTATTTTACAAGTAACCCTATTAGGGGTGGTGGACTCACTGTCCAAAAGCTCACTGCTTGATGGTGAAGGCTACAACCTTCTGTATAACAGATATGCACTATATCTGATGATGAACTATAGAGTAGACCTACTATCTTGATCATTTCTAGTGTATTGCAATCTTTCACTTCTGCTTCACATAGAATCTTGATGAATGAACCAACTCTGATAATCTGCTCTGTACATCTTTCTTCTCTTTTCGTATCATTCACACATCGCGTATAAAAATTGACTTGCTATAAGTATCTTTCTAAAAGTATGAGATCATGGGACCTATAAGACAACTCTTCATAACATCCTTGTCAGATCTACTAAGCACGCAAGCATAATTACAACCACGCAAGTATAAACCAAATAGACGTGATGCTTCACTAAGTCGGCCTCACCAATTTTAATCTAACTTAGTAATATTCTTGAAACATGTTTAGCACCTTTGGATTAATATCATCAACTCATAACTAATCATGAATGTTTGCATGCATATATACAAGATAGGCACATCCTAAGAAACACATGATATACGCTGGCCCTAAACCGTTACACTTCCAGAACTGTAACTGCCAATAACAGAATTACATAACTTTACTAAAACATCATATCTGGGTCTGCGTGTATGAAAATAACATAATAAACATGTCAAAAACATGTATCTATCCACACAAGTATTCATATGATCATTCTGATAAGTACATACAGAATTACTACTGTGTATTATATGTTGTCATCAATGACAAACATACAATCAATCAACTGCTCAGAATCAAATCTGCAACAATCTCCCCCTTTGACATTGATGGCAATATATGATATCAAAAACATCCTCTATTCATGGTGTCCTCTTTCTTTTACAATATTCTCAATATCCTCAACAAAGATTTCTCTAAACTGCTGTAGTTCCTCTGTTTGTGTTTTTTTTCCATGTATATACTCCCCCAGAGTATATGCTCCCCCTTAGTACATACTCCTCCATACTATATACTCCCCCTTTGACATCAATGGAAAAGGGCGCCATAGTCCTTTTAGGTACAAGTACTACTCTAGAAGTAGAGTAGTCAACCATTCATCAGTCACTTAATGACTGATGTCTTTGCTGCTTCTTCTAAACAGATTTAGGAGAGGAAATTACTCCCAACTTATCCCTGAGATACTCAAAAGTATCCTTTGATAAGGGCTTTGTGAAAATATCTACCAACTATTCTTTGGTGTTCACATAGTCCAATTTTACTTCTTTGTCTGCAACCTTTTCTCTTAAGAAATGGTACT
>MU223802.1:56184-67928 GCA_018584345.1 Thuja plicata | reverse complement strand
CACCTCCATTTGTACTACCCTCCTCCATCTGTACTACCTACCTCCATTCGTACTACCCTCCTCCATTTGTACTACTATGTAGTGCATCCCATCTAGTATGACTTTCTCCTCTAGTACGCCAAAGTGGTATGCCCAGAGTTAGCCACCTGTACTACCCACCTCCATCCATACTACCCTCCTCCATCTGTACTACCCTCCTCCATCCATACTACCTACCTCCATCTATACTACCTTCCTCCTTTTATACTACCCACCTCCATCTATACTACCTTCCTCCACCCGTACTACCCACCTCCATCCGTACTACCCTCCTCCATTTGTACTACCTACCTCCATCTGTACTGCCTTCCTCCTTCCATACTACCCACCTCCATCCGTACTACCTTCCTCCATCTATACTACCTACCTCCATCTGTACTACCCTGGTCCATCCGTACTATTCTGACTACCCAAACACTATAAATCCTTATGATCAATATATAAAACAAATTCATTTTGCATCAAATAATGTCTCCATTTCTTTATAGCTTGCACAATAGCATAGAACTCTTGATCATAGACATAATATTTCATCTTTTCATCATTCAACTTTTCACTAAAGAAAGCAACAGGTTTACCTTCTTGAGTTAATACAACTCCAATTGCACTTCCACTTGCATCACATTCAACTTGAAATACCTTATTGAAATCAGGTAATGCTAGCACAGGTAATTCAAGAACCTTTAACTACAAAGCTTCAAAACTCTTATCAGCTCCATGTGTCCATTTGAATTCTCTTTTGTCTCCTCTTATTGTTTTAGTCATAGCATTACAAATAGAATTGAAATTTGTGATGAACTTCCTGTAAAAACTTGCCAATCTATGAAATGATCTTACCTCAGTGATATTTTTAGGTGTAGGCTAGCTCACTATGGCTTCAACCTTCTCTAGATCCATATTCAAACCATCATCTTAAATCACAAAACCTAAATACACAAGCTCTTCTTTCATGAAGGAATATTTCTTCAGATTTATCAACAGCTTTTCCTCTTTCAATCTCTACAACACTTGTCTTATATGCATCAAATGCTCTTCTCTAGTATTACTGAATATCAGAATGTCATCCAAATATACAATCACACACTTGTTCAAGAATTTCTTCAAAACATCATTCATTAACCTCATAAAAGTACTAGGTGCATTATTTAAACCAAAAGGCATAACCAACCACTCATACAAACCTTCCTTTATCTTGAAAGCAGTCTTCCATTCATCACCTTCTCTGATTCTAATCTGATGATATCCACTTTTCAAATCAATTTTGGTAAAATACTTTTCTCCACTCAAACAATCCATTATGTCATCCATTCTCAGTATAGGAAACCTATACTTCACTGTTATCTTATTGATTGCTCTAGAATCAGTGCACAATCTCCATTCTCCATTCTTCTTAGGTGCCAATACAACATATACTATAGATGGACTCAAAATTTCTCGGATCAAGCCTTTGTTCAAAAATTCATGAACTTTTTAGTTAAGCTCTTCATTTTTGGTAGGTGTTAACCGATGTGGTGCTTTGTTCGGAAAACTAGCTCCAGGAATCAAATCCATATAGTGACTGATATCTTTCATCGTTGGAAAACTATCATGTACATTATCTTAAATTATCTCCTTGTACTCAGTGAGAAACTTTCCAACTTCTGTAGGAATGTCATCTTCTGTATTCTTACTTGGTTTGTTATGAATCAAAGCATAACAAATATCATTTCTTTTCAAGTCCTTAACAAACTGTCTACCTTCCATCAAACAAACTTTCACAGATGTACATATCTCACCAATAGATTCTTCAGTCAAAGGTAACATAACTTTATTCTTACCATCAACCCAAATAGAATATCTATTCAATATTCCATCATGTATAGCATGCCTATCATATTTCCAAGGTCTACCCAACAAAATATGACAACAATCGATAGGCATAATATCATATAACACCTTATCATAATACTTCCCAATTTTTTAGATTCACAAAAAATTGTTCACTTACCATTAATGTATGATCATCCTTGATCCATGAGATCTAATAAGGTTTTGGATGTTTCATCCTCTCCAACTACAAATTTGTAACCATTTCCTCAAATTCCAGATTCTCTGAGATTCCACTACCAACAGTCACCTTCAAAACTTTGTCTACAAATCTACATCTGGTATTGAACAAAATTTTCCTGATCAGATCTTGATTATCCTTCTCACTCCATAGTATCCTTCAGATCATGAAATTTCCTTCATTTTCAGCTTCATTTGGTGACTCCTCTTATATCATTGCATTTCTACTACTACTGCCTTTCTTTCTTGCATGCGTACATTCAAAAGATTTATGTCCTTCTTCACCACAATTGTAACAAGTAACTTGGAATCCTTTTCTTCTATAACCACCTCTTGAGTAATTACCTCTTCCTCGGTATGAATTTCCTCCCTTCCATTCAGTTCTTCCTTTATCTTGAGATGTGTCTTAAATTGACTTATCTGGTTTAGATTTACTGTTCTCACCATGAGATCTACTTCTTCCTCTAGGGAATCTACCACCTCTGCCTCTTTGTATTTGTTCATATCTTCTGTTCAACTTTTCCTCTTCTTTTAGGGAAAATTGATATGCCTCCTCAATGCTTTCCATCTTAACCAAACTGATCTCATCTTGTATAGAACTTCTCAAGCCATTCAGGCATCTTGAAACTCTTTCCACTTCATCTTCAACATGTCCAAATATGATGTCCAACCTATAGAATTCCTCAGTATAGTCCTTCATAGATTTATCCTTCTACTTCAAGCTTTGCATTCTCCTAATCAAATTAATCTAATAATCACAAGGTAGAATCTTTCCTTTCAATTTGTTTACCATCTTATCCCATACCTTGATTTTGTCTTTACCCTTCTTCTTCTGATCCAATTGCAGATGTTCCCAACATAGGGATACATGACCTTTCAGCTTTGTGCTTGCAATCTTCACCTTCTCATCCTCTGTCATATTTTCATATTCCTAATACTTTTCCATCTCTGCTATCCAGTCAATCAATTCATCATAATCCAATTTTCCACTATACTTAGGAGGATTGAATTGAGGTGTGGATTTCAAACTTGTCAAAGCTCTTAGGAATCGCTCTTCTTCCTAATTCATCATAGGTGCAGGTTCAGCTTCGCCTTGAACCTCTTCATTTTAATCATCACTAACATCATCAAGATGACTTCCTCTATGTTGGGTTGTTTCAATAGCTTCCAATCTAGCAGCCATTTCTCTAAGCATATCAGCTATACCCGGATCAACATTTCTTGTCCCACAAACCATCTTGAATCACTTTGTAATTGTAGGTCAGATAAAAATCTACTACCCCACAAAAATACCAACTAGGGTTAGGGTTTCAAGAAGGAATTAGATCTCACCACACTCTAATACCACCTGACACAAGGAGGGTCAATAAGAGGGGCCAAGGGCACTCCCAGCTACCAAACCAACTTGCAGACATAATGCGAAAGCTAAACAACAGAGTGAGAGAAGAAAACATAGAGATCCTTTATATTAACTTGATCAAAATCATTACATGCTGGGCTATAAGGCCTTCCCATTTTCAGCCATCTATTCTATGAATTACAATAATATCTTCATACAATAGAGATCACTAACCTTTGATCTCAATACCTAAACATTTACTTTCTTGCTCTCAGAAAAATGATATCTAAACTAAGAACATACACAAGAATATATACAAGAGTCCACCACAAGAGGTCGGCACTCAAATCCATAAGTGAGACCTAGATTTAGGTCCACATAGATCCCATTGAGAGACCCCAAATAAATTAAGCAATCAAAAATAATAGAAGAAGTCGGCCAAATATCCAACTCCCAAAATAATAGTCTTAGGCAGATGGTTACCAAAAATCAGCAACCCGTCGATAAAGCATCACCTAAATCCGTCGGTAAAGAATCACCAAAATGCCTGGACAACAGAGACAAGCATGCCCGAGTAGCCAAACCCGAGCGATAGCGACAAGCATGCCCAAGCAGCAGAACCCAAGCGACAGAGAAAAAATTAAAGAATTGAAAGAAAAACATCTTTTTGGTTGTGCAGGATTACCAATGACCCAAGATGCTCCTGCATCAACCACAATGCTTGATTAAGAGAAGGAGAATGAATTGGAGACTTGAAGACTTGAATGCCTGGATGTTTGAAATGTTTGTAGATGAATGATTACACCTTGATCTTCTTCCTTGATAATAGTCTTCTCTACTTGGCCTTCAATGAGAGAGAGAAGCTTGCTTTCATTGAGAAGATTGACTTGGAAATGCCTTGGAATACTTGAAATCTTCCTTTAAAATGCTTAAGATACGATGTTGTAGGAGAGAGCTTGAACACTTATGATATCCTCCTCAAATGTGGAGAGGTGGGTTTCTTATATTCCTCTCTCAAGAATTTTTGGAGCTAAAATCTCGAAGAGGGCCAACAAGAATTTAGATTTTCTGCTTAACTATTGAGATCTACACTCGATGTAAATCTTGAGCAAAATATCGGGGACCAAGCTGGCTGAGCTGACTTAGTCCCACCAAAAGGCATCAAAATTTGGTCTAGCGGTCCCAATTGGAGCACGTATGTCAGAATGATAAGTAGGATCGGGGCTAGAGTAGCAAAAATTAATGCGGGAGCCCATACATGCTAAAATGGGGCCAGGTTAAATGGGAATTACACAATGATGCAATTCTAGGATGGTATAGATTTAAATGCAAATTGGGTACAAAAGGGCACCCTCATGTGGAATGTTGATGGCTGATAGCCTGATAGTCTAAAAACAATTAAAATAGAAATTTATTTCTGTAAAACTAAAAGTTAATACCACATCAAAAAAATTTACATCTTCCTCTTCCAAACTTTAGTTAAAATTAGGGGAGAGGTAAAAATAGAGGGTCTAGTCCTACGAGTACGATGTGTTTGCACCACCTTACTTGGCATGACATGTTGTGGCTTGATCCCCATCTTGGATGTAGATGGAGCTGGCACTGACAATGACTCCTAGTGGTGTAATTAAGGCATTTTACCTTGTTTAATTCACACCTAGGTACTAATTACACTATACTTAAGTTTACTTAGGGAATTGCATAGGAGTAGTTGCAATATCTTCACTTTATGTGGACTTATGACTTATCACTTTATCACCCTCCACCTTTGTTGCACATGTTGTAGAAAATTTATTACACATTGGAGGATGATCCACTTCCGATGGACATGCGTTTCCACTTTATGTGGGTGATAAGTTTCTTGATTATCATGTAATGAGACAATGACATGTCTCATTGTCTCATTCACTCCTTTGTACTCACCTTGGCTATATAACCAAGTGCCTCCTATTTAATGATTATCCCATTCAAGTTAACTGCAGTTGATAAATTCTATTGCATTCTTGGTGACAATATAGTATATTCTTATCAAACTACTTTCTTGTTATTGTGCTTTCCATTTCCTTTATATCTTGGGTGGCTACCTTCGTAGCCAAATCTTATATGGTATAAGATCTCATAGAGTGTCATTGGTTTTCCATTTGAGAGATTTGAGTGCATATTTTGGTGGATTTTTTTTTTTGGGGGTGGGGAGGGGGAGGGGGTTCTTTTTGTGGCTTTCTAGTGTAGGGCAAAATTGGAGTTTGTTGGTGCAAATTAGAGGTTGGCATCACATTAAGGAGGTCCATAAACCCCAAGATTAACTTTTGTTTCATCAAAATTGGACATCAGAGACCAAATCTATAGCCATTTGAAGTTTGAAGGTGCGGCGACATTTCAAACGTCATAAATACATAGGCGATTGTAAAACAACAATATCTCAGTCATCCAGACTCCCCTTTTTAAGAAATTTTTTTTTATTTGGGCTAGAATTTTGTTCTCTACACAATAGTGTAGGTGGTCTCTGATCTTCGTGCTTGAATTTTTAAAAAAATTGCATAATCTCTTTTTTGCAACTTCTAAGGTCTCGTTCAGGCTCATACAAAACCCTTGTAAGGTGCATAAATTTTTTTGTATTTTACAATGGTGCACATCAACTTATAGTGAATGTGATAAAAAATTGTACTTTCAAAATTTAGCCTAATGGTGACAATTGTAATCATTGAAATAGAATGTCCAAGGAAGGAAAATAAAAGAAAAATTCTTTATTATTTAATTAAGTTTTGTAGTAATAAAATGTTTTTAAAAACTTTGGTATAAGTTTTTAAAAACAAATGTCAATAATTAATAAATATGCAAATTTGGGAAATAATTTTTTTCCACCTACCATACCTACTGCAGCAATCTGTCGTTCGACTAGTAGTCAGGGGGCCAATTACTCTTGTATTTTCTTGGCACATTAGTCATATAAGAGGGCATAATCGGTGATCATTTGTAGCACATTCTTTGCTAGCATCATTACGAGTTTTCAACTTTGCATCATTGTTATATCATGTTGTATTCTCTTGTATGAGCTATGTTGTACACACACTAATATAAAGTGTCATCCCTTGTACTTCGTCATTGATGACATATTTGATGTAATCCTCATTTTCTCAGTTTATTACAAAGTATCTTGTGAGACTTGATGCATGGATCCACTTGAAACTTAGAATGTACCAATTTGCAATTAGTGAGTTTCCAGTTGATGCTCAAGTACTCTGTGCAGGAATGACAAAATGACATATGCCCAAAAGGATAATCAGATGCACCTAGGTTCTAGATCGCTAAGAGCAGCCATAAGAAGAACCACTAATTACCGCATGCAACAAAAGGAAATCTTGGCAATCACAGCTAAAGATCACTGATCTCAAATGGTCTTCATCGACATTGGTATCTGGTATTATCACACTTTGACATTGTCAGTGCAGCATTGGCTCTATTTTCTTCCTATGGAGTATTAGTTGACATCTTGGACCATCTTTGCAGAAGATTTTACATTGAGGAGGGGATTCATGGTCTTTCCTCCTCCGTTATGGGGGGACATTTTCCTCATATGAGATTTTGTTCTTCTCATTGAGAGCACTGCGTGTTTTCAACTATCTCTTTTTTTTTGGGTGGGGGGGGGGGAGTTTTCAACCCTGTGGTTTTCTTCCTTTCTCCACTTGTGAGAGATTGCATTTGCATTTTTACATGAGTACCTAATATGGCCTCGTAGTTGGGACCCAACTTGCATTATTATCTTTTGTACATTCTCCCTAAGTTGCACTTAAAGGACGGGTGTTAGTGTAATTAAAACATTTTAATTTGCTTAATTAGTACTAATTACACTTTACTTAAGCTTAGTGTATTACATTGGAGTAGTTGGAGCATCTACACTTTATGTGGATTTATCACTTTATCACTTTTCACCTTTCTTACACATGTTGCACAAACTTTATTATAAATTGGAGGATGATCCACCTCTGGTGGATGTTTGATTCCACCTTATGTAGGTGATAAGTTGTCCCTTGATTGTCATGTAATGAGAAAATGATTCTTATCATTGTCTCATTCACTCCTTCGTACTCACCTCATCTATATAACCAAGGGGTCTAATGTTTAATCATCACCACCGATTCGAGTTGATCAATTCTAATGCATTATTGGTGAGAACATAGTTTATTCTTATCATACTACTCTCTTGTTATTTTTCTTTCCATTGCCTCTAGATCTTAGGTTGATACCTTCATCCTCAATCTCCTCACCCTCCTTATGTTATCCAATGTGAATCCAAATTCACTCCCCTTTGCCTCCAATGTCTACCTCTCTAGATCATAGATGTCATCCTTGGTAAACAATGGAGGCTAGTTTAGTGTTGTCCAATCACTATAAGGATCTAATCATCTAAATCATTTGGACCTCCTAATATTTCCTCTACTTTCTTTGTGTGCAATCAAAGATTATATTGTACAAAGGCAATGTCATTGACACATTTTTCAGCTAACTTATTCCTCTTCTTTATGTGTATGGTCTTGAACAATCTTCAATTATGCTCATAGCTGGATGAACTACAAGTTCACCATAAGATGAAAAAGGAAAATCTTAGAAGATTTTGGGTATTTCCACTCTTGGTGTTTGAATGGTTCTTTCTCTCATAGTCAACTCTAAAGAGAATATCCTACCGCTTGGTTCCCTATGATTTTCCAATTAGCCACAAGGAGGTCTCTCACATCAACCTCGACTATCATCCTTTGAATGCATGTAGTGAGGCCCTCCATGAACTCTTCATTGGGGTTTGAGAAGGAATCCAAGAGGAAAAAATGGGGGTTGTGGAAGTCTCCTATTGCATGAATTAGTTGGTGGAGCTAATTGTTTCGCCTATCAATAATCTCCCCTATGGGATCAAATTTGAGGTAGTCCCTCTTGAAATAGTTTTTTATAGACTCCTTGGCCCTATCCATGGCCTCATGAAGATACCCCATAAGGGTTTTTTCCATATCAAGGTTTTTTCCCCATCTTCCAATCAGAGAACTCTAACCAAAGGCTTCGACACCTATATTTAAAAACACAAAAAGATTAATTAATAAAGTTACAAATCTATAATGAAAGATTTGAATTAAAAGAAATCAAATACTCAAGTTTTGAAGTTACCTTCACAATCTCTATAGCTCTTTGTGCAAATAGTTTGTTGAAGACTATGCGTACAACACTCTCCTTTAGTCTTCTTTGAATAAGTTGAGTCTAGTCATGCTTGATTCACAATCATTTGTTTCAAAGCCATCAATGGACCAAGAATGCTTTACAATGTTAAGAAAACCTTTGAAAACCTTGTGACACCCAATTTTACTAACTCATTTCCTTGTGTGTGTTCTCTTATCAAGTGAAAAACCCAAGGGTGATTGTAGATATATTTTGTGATCCTCCTTTCATCCTCTACAATTGATGTCACTCAATCTAGTTTGTCTATGTCCTCCAAAAGAAGGTCAAGAGCATGTGTTGCACAAGGTCTCCAAAAGAGTGCTTTGTGTTTCTCGTAGAGGATTCTACCAGCTACCACATATGTTACAATGTTATTAGTTATTATTTTCAATTGCATTACATTTTCAATTCTCACCTTCATGACAATTTGTTCCAACGTTAGAACCAAGGTTTCTGCATTTTTTACTTCGTTGGAGGCATCCATCGATTTCAAGAGAACCATATTATTTTTGCAAGCAACTAAAAAATTAATCTTGTGGCTCTTCCAATCTATCCACCCATAAAAAAAGAATAATGTGGTCATGTTTTTTTTCATTCCCTTCTTTTCTCTTCCGCCACTTCTCTTGCTCTAACAATTGCATTCAAGAGCAACCTACAAGTACAAAATGAAATTAAGTATGAAAATTTAATTCTTAAACAAAATAATTACTTGTAGACAGTGGCACTGATGTTGGTTGTCTACTAGAAGTAGCTAAATTGATGGCTTAGGTGGTGGTGAACTTGCAGATACATGGGCCACAAAGAGAGCCCACTATGCTTTGAAGTGTCACTTCATCTGATTCAAGGTCGATTGGAGCACCTTGAGAAGTCGTTGTGGTTGTTGCCATGGCTATTTTTTCCGTCTCTCTTTTCAATTTTATCTCTTCCATGGATGAAAGTATGAAATCCATTTCTCTTTTTATTTCCTCGTTGGTCATAGGACAACCCTTGACATCATGCTTAGTGATGCCTACAAGGTGGTATTTGAGGCAACAGCCTATGCCTCCATAAACTACTTTTTTGCACTTATGCAAAATACTGACCCATCCTTCATAGGCATACTTCCAAGCTTTGTCTCTAGTTCCATTAATAAGAGTGCCTACAAATCCATATGGCAGCACCAACAGTGATGGGGTAGACCCTGAATTTGAACCAAACGTAGAACATTCTCTATTTTCCATTACAAATTAACCTACACATACAAAGTGAAAGCAAAAGTTAATATTTTTTGGTTAGTTTTCCATCATTCAGTTTTTGGTTAGTCTTTGATCTTTTCTCATGACTATGGAACACCGTAAATGTCACTATAGCAGCCAAAAAACATGCTAGTTTTCAAAACTCATAGTTTTTGGTTAGTCTTTGATCTTCTCTCGTGACTATGGAATGCCATAAATGTCACTATAGCAGGCGCCGCAAATGAAATGAGAAGCAACCCCAGTGCATTTTTTATCTTACACTGTTAAACAAATTATCAAACATTCAATGCTCGCTCTTTACTGGAAATGTAGTTCTAGAAATGAAACTGCAATAATATTACCTTTTCTTCAATTTCATGGTAGTAAAGGATGAATATTAAGAAGTAGGAACATGTTGGAGATTTGATTCAGAGCACTTGATTGATTGTATGTTTTTCATTGATGACAACATATAATACACAGTAGTAATTCTGTATGTACTTATCAGAATGATTACATGAAGACTTGCGTGGTTAGATACATGTTTTTGACATGTTCATTATGTTATGTTCATACACGCAGATCTAGATATGACGTTTCAGTCAAGTTATGTAATTCTGTTATTGACAGTTATAGTTCTGGAAGAGTATCTATTCAGAGCTGACGTATGTAACATGTTTCTTGAGTTGCACCTATCTTCAGGATATGTGTGTGTATATTCATGATTAGTTATGAGTTTATGATATTAATCTAAAGGTGCCAAATGTGTTTCAAGAAGATTGCAAAGTTAGAGTTATTTTGGTGAGGTCAACTTAGTGAAGCATCACATCTATTCAGTTTATACTTGCGAGGTTGTAATTATGCTTGCGTGCTTAGTAGAGCCGACAAGGATGTTATGAAGAGTTGTCTTACAGGTCCCATGATCTCATACTTTGAGTAAGATACTTATAGCAAGTCAATTGTGATATGCTAAGTGTGAATGATACGAAAAGATAAGAAATATGTACACAGCAGATTATCAGAGTTGGTTCATTCATCAAGAGTCTATGTGAAGAAGAAGTGAAAGATTGTAATACACTGGAACTGATCAAGATAATAGGTCTACTCTACAGTTCATCATCAGATATAGTGCATATCTATTATAGAGAAGGTTTTAGCCTTCACCATCAAGCAGTGAGCTTTTGGACAGTGAGTCCACCACCCCTAATAGGGTTATTTGTAAAAGACTCCTAATAGGGTCCGACCCTTAACCAGGTCACTATAATTATTGCATTGTAAAGTAAAACTCCTAACAGGGTTGAAATATCTTCTAACAGGGATTACTATAAACAAGTATAGTTCATTGTGGGTGCTAATTCCCACCGGGGTTTTTACCATTTGGTTTCCCCGTAATCAAATTGTGTGTTGTGTACTGTGTTATCTGATTAAGCATTTACTTTGTTGTATTTTGAATTTAAAGAAGAAAAAGAGTTAAATTTACTAATAACTGATTCACCCCCCCTCTCAGTTATCCTTTGGGACTATTTTAACAATTGGTATCAGAGCCAAGTGCCTTGGAGAAGAAACCTAACAGCTAAAGGTAGATTAGATGTCTTACTTCAGAAAAGAAAGCCCTAAGTTCGATGGAGAGAATTATCTGGATTGGAAAAACAAAATGATAACACATCTGCAATGTGTTGGCTTTGATATCTTTGAAATTGCTACACAAGAAGTTGTAATTCCATCTCTGAAAGACCTTGCAAAGGATGATGCTACTAACAGAAAAAAGGATACATTTACCAATAATGCAATTGCTAAAGAAGCCCTAATCAACACCTTATCCGACAGTGAATTTTTTGAGATCAAGAAAATTGACAGAGCATATACCATATGGAAGTATTTAGAAGATATGTTTGAAGGAGATATTC